>JBBYHL010000005.1:12171878-12247049 GCA_038381835.1 Adansonia madagascariensis
TAAATAATTTAGGATTTAAATTTATTTACGAGATCAGATGGGATAGCTTTTAGCAAGATCGAAAACTATAAACCACCCATATATGAAAGTAAAATAATTAAATATCGAACTCAAGGCTTAATTAAAATGGTTTTTGTACATTTTTAAAAATAACATCTAATGCATTTGAGATTCGAATCTCAATATTTACAACTTCTTTCTTTATTTTCAGAAAGTGATCTTCCTTATATAAAAAATAATAATTGAAGGTTACTATGTTAAATCATATTTCTTCCTTTGATGCTATTAGGTCATCGAAATTAGAAATTCATCCAAGAGTTTATAAAACACGTACCAATTGAAATTTTTGAAATAGAGTATAATGTTTACTGTTTAGTAAGATTATTGAGTGTTCATCTTACTAAATAAAAACTGAATTTTACTATCATTTCACTGCCTATTGTACCATAAAACATACGAAACACATGATTTGCCTGACAAAAAAAGTTTGCAGATTGTTGAGTTTCAGACGCAAGAAAAAAAATAATTGTAATTCGCCCTATAGATTTTGTGTTTGGAGTTTCCTGAGGAACGTGACTATGTCGTTGGCTTTATTAACGGTAGTACAATTTTTCATCAGGACAAAGCTTGAAACATTATCATTGGTTTTTCTTTCAATTGAGGCCGAAAAACATGGTTCGATTTAGTCATAAGTTTTAGTACAAATCAAGCTTTATCCCAGGCATTATTGATCAAAACTCCCATTAGTTCGGTTTAGAGAAAATTATTACTGTATTTGGGTTTATCATTTAGTAGATTTGGTAATTTTTATATATGCGTATCATATTTTATTTTTTTTTTGTCAATAATCGCATAAATATAAACGTTACATAAATTATTAAATGCGTTAAAGTTTTAAATACAATAAGATAAGTACATTAAACATGGCGTATTAATCATTTTTAAATATATTATATTTATGATATTGTTTTCTTATTTATTATAGTTGAGCTATGACAAAATTTTAGATTGAATATTATATCTTAATTACGAACGGATAAAGGAAAAAAGTTAAAAAGGCATCAAGGAAAAAATCGAAAAAATAAGCAAAGGGCAGAACAAAATTCTAAGCAGCTTTGCTTCAATTAATTAAGACAAATTTGGGACCATGCTTGGTTTAAATTTTAATTTGAGAAACCATCGGTTCCACTTTTAGATGTAAAATAGTAGCAGATTTTAGATTGTTCAAATACTACCAAATTACTGGTAATAGACTACTGTCACTTTCATTTACGGTATATACTCATTAGATTTTTTTTTTTTGGTTAGTTTCATTTAATAAACAATAACATCTTTAGGAAAATTGAAATTAAGATTTAGTTAATTAATTCATGCAATCATTTTTAATAAATAATATTTAATGGATTTAAATTTTAAATCATGATATTTGTAATTTTTTTATTTTTTTCAATTGTGCTTTAGTTACTTAAAAAAAGATTTTTATTTTATAAAATGTGATAAAAGTTGCATACATAAAAGAAAAATCTAAAAAACAAAATTGCGAAAAGATAGCATTTTTTAAAATTTAGAATTCGAACTTAGTTCAGTTAATTCATATAATTATCTTTATAAAATAACATCTAACATTATTAAGATTTGAATTTCAATATATATAATATTTTTTTATCTCTAAATTATAATTTTTTCAGTAAAAAAATAAAAATTAAATAGAATAAAACAAGAATATACTTTTCATGAATAGTGAACACAAGTGGCTGCAAAACCAGCAGCATAATCCTCATCTTAAACATAGGCAATGGAATTATTTGTGGGATCTAAGTTGGACAGCATGGTTTTCGTAAATTCTTTTTAATTAAGAACAAAGGTGATAGGCAATGATTACAAGAATGGGATGGGAGCCACTTGATTATATAATTATATATAATTATATATGAATTTGCTTTTAGTTTCTTTATTATAAATTTTAACCAGAAAAAGAGTGTGTTTCATATTTGATTTTGTCTTTCGAGTATTTTTTTGACTTTAAGGGCTGGAATGGGGTCCCAAAGTCCCGACCCCTTAACTCAGGCCTGCGCATGGGCCACCCGTCTTCATGGCTTGAATGATGAACAGCGCCGCACGTGGAAGTCTGAACCAAAGGTGGGAGGCTGTTAGTCTAACCACAGTGAAAGGATAAACATAAAATGAATTTTAGAAAACTGGGAAAATTACAAACAAATCCTCAAAGAAAGAAAATATTTTCAATTTCACCCAAAATAATCATAGCTTTTCTTAGCCTGCATGACCTTATAACTCTCATTCATTGTTGCATTTGTTTGCTTAAAGCTTGCCCTCTTCCTTTATCCTTTCTCTCTCTCTCTTAATTTGCAGAGAGTAAAGAAAACAAACAACTCAGTTGAGTTGCCAGCTTCCCCCATTTGAAGGGAATTCCTATTGCAAGAAAGAGAATCTGAAAGAGAAAAAAAAATGAGTCCCACTAGGCCACCAAAGTCACTCAATTGAGGGTCACCCTACAGATCATGTACTAGAAAAGAAGGCTATAATCCCAATATACATGATCATGGATGGTGAAAATGGGATCCGAAGGTCGAAATTCCCTTTTCAACTTCTAGAAAAGAAGGAACAACAACAAGAGCAACCTTGTTCCAACACCGGCAACCCGGAGACAAGCACTAAAACAAGCTCGGACTTATCACCCAAGAAAGCTCCCCCTAAGAGGACTTCAACCAAGGACCGACACACCAAGGTGGAAGGCCGAGGCCGTCGCATCCGGATGCCTGCAACGTGTGCTGCTAGGGTTTTCCAGTTAACAAGAGAGCTTGGTCACAAATCAGATGGTGAAACCATTGAGTGGCTGCTTCAACAAGCTGAGCCTGCGGTTATTGCTGCCACGGGGACAGGTACTATTCCTGCAAATTTTACGTCCCTTAACATTTCAGTCAGAAGTTCAGGTTCAAGTGTGTCAGCTTCCCACTTGAGGAATTCTTATTTCAATCCAAATTTTTCTGCACAACAATCGAGGATGAGAAGTGAGTGGGATCGAAGGAATGTGCTTGACGACTCATCTTCTCAGCAACAAAGGAGGATTTTATTTCCGGGTGTTGCTTTATCATCGGAGGATTCGTCAAACTTTCCTAGCAATAGTAGTCTGAACGCTTTCTTGCTAGCTAAGCAAGAGTTGCGGGACGCTAATATGGATGTTTCGGAGGCCGCGGATACTAGTATGGGGAAGAAGCGAAGGCCTGAGCAGCAAGAATTGTCACAAAATCAAGTTGGGAATTACTTGATACAATCGACTACAGGTTCAATTCCGGCAAGTCATAATCCGATTCCGGCAACATTTTGGATGGTGACAAATCCTAGCAACCAAGTCATCAGCGGGAGTGGCGCTGCTGATCCTATGTGGACATTTCCTTCGGCTAGTAATACTAATATGTATAGGAATACTATGTCTAGTGGGGTGCATTTCATGAATTTTGCTTCTCCAATGGCTCTCCTGCCTGGACAACAATTGGGTTCAGGAATTGGTGCCGGCGGTTCAGTTACCGACAGTCATCTAGGCGTCCTCGCAGCGCTAAATGCATATAGGCCAATTCCAGGCACAGGTGTTTCGGAGTCTCCAGCCAGCGGGTCACATCAAGTACTACACCATGGTGGAGAAGATAGGCATGATTCAACTTGCTAGTGCATCCATTGCTCCTTAGACCACCAAATTAGAAGTTTAAGGCTTTTCTCATATCTTTAGTAATACATATATATTTGTGAGTGTGCAATTTACAACACGGGCGCAAGTTTGAATGCTTTGAAATTGAGTGTGATTTTCGATTTTGATGTGTGAGTAATGAGAAACTAATTAGGGTTTGATATTATATTAGCACTAAGCATACATTAGTGTTCTATTCAGGGCTTTCTTTGGGACGTGACTGAGAATTTTGATATTAATTGTTAATTTGTTAACATCTTTAACATTGCCTAACAAATTAATCTTTAGGCTCAACGGAAAGAAACTAGATCATGCGCATGCAATTTTTGCATTGCAAAGTTTCATTACTACCTTTCAATTGATTAGGTTAGGTTTAACAAGCTCATATGATTATAGCTCTCCCTCTTTATTTCTCTCTGTCTTTCTCCCTATTACTGTTAAATGTTAACATTCAAGCTTCCCTTGATTAATCCTTTACAAAAATGGTGAGAGCAGTGATGGTGGGTTTCAGACTTTCAGTGTTTTTAGGGCATTACTTACTGTTCAGCACTTGGCTTCAGAAATTCTGCATAAATTCAAGCGCTGGAAAGGGAATTTTCGATCCTTGATGCCATTAGATCATCGGCAAAAAAAGCTCAATCATGTTTGAAAAGAATAGAAAGAGAGGAGCCCACACGTGATGACATTCAGCCTTTTGAAGTTTACTGATCTCTCAGATGGGGTGAGCCCCTTTCCCCTTGTGGGTGTGACTGCAGGTCACTAAATGCAGTAAGCAATCACTAACTAACAAGAGGATCATTCCTCATCTTCTTCATATAAGGAAGTTTGCTGGTGATATAGAGACTGATTGATTAGTTTATTAATGTCCCTACCATACACATCTGTCACCATATATTTATTCATCTCTCTGAACCCTTAATCAGGCTGTGGGTCATTCTAGTTTTGATGGTTTTTCTCTCTTATAACCCTTTAAAACTGGTTCACCCGATAACAGCAGGTAATCCAAGAAGTAGGTCCTCCCGGCATTTAAGATTGACAGTTGTTTCTTTTCTGTGAAGTGGTGATTGATTGCACAGATTAGCATTTGCTTCCTCTACTTCTTCTTCAGCACTGCTGCAAGCTTCAATGGCGACTCTCTTTTAGGTTGAAGGTTTTTTTTTTTTTTTTTTGGTTTCCTAAATCGGGAAACCATTGTCTTTTGGGCATCATTCCCAAAAAAAGAACTATTGATATATACATTTGTCTAAATAGGTAACCTAGTCACTTCAAAACCTTAAATATGCCAGCTCTGTCACATGATTTCTACTTCGTTGCATGTTGTTTGGTAACAAAATTAGCTTTTATAAGGATTACTTCTAGATTTGTAAGAATATCTTTTCCAAGAAAAAGGAAATGATGGTTCTAGAAGTAGATATAAGTAACAGCTAGCCTATAAATAGTTAACTAATTTACATGAAAGATAAAACATTAACTTGCATAGCCTGATGATGAGCATCTAGGATATCAGTAACACACACACACACACACACACATATATATATATACATATATCAAATAGTAAATGTATTGGTTCTTGATGTTTATCCTTGTTTATTATCATGGATAATGTCGGATATTTCTTTATACTGCAGCATTGTTAATTATGCACTAAGCCGCATAGGCCAGTGAAAAAGGTAGTCATGATTAATTTAATAATAAAACAACATATTCATGTGAGTTTACCTACTTGTTAATCTACAACAAGAAAAAAAAAAATTGATTTTCTATCGTTAGTGAATCAAGAAACGTTCTTTCATTAATCACGTACACAACCATGCTGATCAGCTAAGACATGATAATGCCTTTCATGGTTCAACAATGAGGATATTCTTCTTATAACAGATTTTCATAGTGCAATTCCATCACATGGTTGCCACAACTATTGAATCTTTGTTTGCCAACTGCAAGAGCCCTTCAATGACTGCCATACTATCATGTTGAAGGGAGCAGTATTACATATATGGCCCTGATGAATTGCCATATATACTAGTATATTTCCACCGTTAGTATTATTTTGTAATTGCCAGCATTTAAACCAACGTCCTTAAAGAGCATTGAATGCAACGTGACACTCTCTCTTCCTCACCTTTTTTGGGTTTTTCTAAATCATACATTGATATCTACCAGGGAATCAAATTGACTCTCCCTAATGCTTAAGCCAGTCTAACATCCAAATTTAGGTCAGGCCATCTTCCCTATGTCGAGGGCTGCGGGGTTTGAGAGTAAATTATCATTAATTAGAGCGCATTTGGGTCCCATGGTATCCGTACTCGATAATAATTAAATATGAATATATAAATAATATAAATATATTTATTATTTTTAATTTTTTAATATATTTAAAAAATTATATTTTATATTTATATCTAAACATCGAAAAACATAAATATTACTACGGGTTTCCTTGATATATTACCCCTCTAATGAGGACTTCCTGTTTATGAAACTAGGGATAACACATAATAATTAGATCGACCAGAAAAAAAGTGGGTCTGGAGCTTAAATTCAAACGTCATGATCATGTATAACATAAACACCAACAGCATAAATAGTAACATGTATACTTTTTTATTATATACTACAAGAAACATTTGTTATTTTTCTAATTTCATTTGTAAATTATTGATTATTAATTTCAATTAGTACGATTCAATTTTATAAATCTTGAGTATAAAAAATTTTTCTAAAATACCTTGGAGTTTTTATAAACTTTGAAATTATATTTCTCATTTAAATGTAATTAAAATTAAAATCGAATCTAAAATTAAATCGATAAAATTTTAAAAAAATCATTGGTTTACTTGGTTCGATCGATTGCCTATCCAATCGGTTAGTCGGTCAAGGATGAGTGACTGGATTACAAAAGTATGGTAAATTGTATTCATCAACCAATTGCAAAGCCCCATACTCAGTTCTTTGCATTTTTGCAACCTACTGATCACACTGTCGAGATTTGGTACAAACAAGCCCAAATTAAATGCAGAAAAACCAGAACTTGCTTTTTGGGCCAATCAACTCTGAATTTATGGACTTTGAGAAACAGAAATTTTTTTTTTTTTGGGGGGGGGGGGGGGAAGTGGGGGGTTTGTATAAATCTTTATTTGCAAAACTTTCACTGTAAGAAATAGAATATTCTTGGCAAAATTTATATTGCTAAATGTTGTGAAAATCCATTAGGAATTTTATGGTGCCAAACAGTTGGTAAATCTTTAAACCAACCGTAAAGCACGTAACCAAATGATGGTGAATATCGATAAAGAAAAAGATTGAAATTGTAGAATAACGATCGTAATTTTATGTTTCAATCGTTATTTAAATCTTAAATCTTTAGAGTTGGTAATTTAGGTTTTCGATAATTTGAAATTTTTTTTCCTTCTTTTGTTTTGACACAAATAAAGCAACAAATTCCAAATTTATTTTCCCATGGTCAGGAAAGGGATTCTGGTAGCTCTTTTATGCTGAAATTCCTAAATTCGGTGGCTTTTGGAAAACAAAATTATGCGAAGATGGTGATTTATTTTAGATCATGATCATGAGTGACAAGGTTCTAGGAGGCATATTTCACATCGGCTGAACTAATTTTGATTGCTTTTACTTGCTATCAAAGTGCTTTTTATTCAATTTTATCCAAATATATATATCGAGAATATAGATATCGAACACAAATAAAATATCGTAACTTAATTCATGTCAAAGGGTTGGTTTTTCATTTTTTAATCAACTGAGGTAAAAATTTTTGCCATTAGGGTTTCGTTGCTCTAATACTTTTCTTTCCATCTTTTATTTTTCAATCATTAACAATATTTTGTCGTTGAACAAATCTTTTTGGCTTAAAGCTTGTTTATCAAGTTGCAAATACAATTATTACTTTTTTCCCAACCTTTAATTCTTCCTTGGAGAATTTGACCCCTCGACAAAATCTTCGGCTTTGTAAAGTTGATGTGAAATTTCGAACTTTAAAAAAAACAAATAAGACATGTGACAATGGGTGTGTATTTAGCTAATAAATCCAAAGAGACTTGTCATTATCAATTTGAACGATACCTAATTCAAGCATTAGCAATCAAATGAAAGTTGAGTGATTAAATTAAAAAGTTTGATTTTGATACATTAAATAAAAAAATTAATTTTATAAATAAATTAAAACATTGAAATATTTTTATTTTTTACATTTTTTCTAATATATATTAAAGGTTGTGTTATGCAATTAATTTGGTTGGCCTAATTCATCTTCAAATGTTAAGAATTATTTAGAAAAAAAATAACTATATTATTTCTCTCATTTTCAATTAAATTATTCAAGAATCGAGTAATTAGTCCGATCCATATTAAGTTAGACTTAGATAAATATTTCAATAATTTAAACCGTTTCCCTCAAACTTAATCCAACTTGAATAAAAATTAAAAAAAAAAAATTCAAACCTCACTATAAAACAATCATTTTAAACAACTCTATTCAAACCTTATCAAACCTCACTATAAACAACTCTATTTCCAACTAATTAAAAAACAATCATAATTTGAAGAAAAGAAAGATTAGATGGAGAGGGGTCTATTGCACATGAAAGTGAAACTAACCAACCAACCATCGGTGGAGTGTGTTTTGTATTTGATTTAAGGATAATATTGAGCATGTGCAGATGTGCTGGAACCAAAGAACCCAACAACAAATTGATGTTCTAGAAAAGCAAAAAAAAAAAAAAAGAGAGATAACTATCAAAGCCAGCCAGGCTGTATCTAAAAAAGCTCCAGATTTCTTTAAATAGCACTGCCGTACAAGTACTTAGGTTGTTTTCGGTGGTTTTTTTGGGAATATGATTTGGACGACCCAACCAACCACTTTCTTCCCATTGTTTGTTATCCTTTATCGGTTGCTGCTTAGACCAATTGGCCCAACCCGCCCCCCCCTTTTTTCTATTATATGACGGTAATAGCCCTCGGCTGTCAGCTTCACTTCAAAACAATTTTGGTATAATTCAAGTAAGTTCAGTTTTCTGATTAGCAGCATTTCTTTGGGGGTTATCATAACAAAATAGAATGAGCCAACTATGGCTAAGTCGAGTGAAAAAAGAAAAAAAGTTGTGAGATACGCAGACTCGGGTTCAAGTCTTAATCACCTCCTCCCATCCCTAGTATTAAAAATAAAAAACATACTGAAAAGTATTGCTGCCTATTTATAAATTGAATCAGGTTTAGATAGTTAAAAAAAAATTATTTGTTTAAGATTATCTAACCTAATTGGTTTAGCAAAAAAAAATTATTTTATTATTTGCAATATATTAAAATATTTAAAATTATTTTTATATAATATTTATATATATTTTATAATTAAATTTTAATATAAAATAAAAATTTTATTGATTAAGTAATAATTTATATCAAATCAAATCAAACCTTAAAAAATGTCCACAGTCTCTCCGGTCCTCAATTCATTGTTACAGCTAGAGTACTTTTTTTCTCTTTTTTTGCCGTTCGAAGAGGTGTACAAATTACAAGTACAAAAATATTAAAACCAAAGCCTATTTTTCTCGGCTTCTTTTATGGGAAATTTGTGCAGTCAAGGAATTGCATCCAAATATATGAACGGTTTTATTAAAATAATATTTATGTGATTTAAAATTATTACTGTTTATAATTTTATATTAATATTTTTATATTTAAATTTAAATAAAATTTTATTTAATAAATAATAATTTGAAACCTAATTAAAAATCACTGTGCCCCGGCCAAATCTATTGGAATAATTTTATGTAGTGAATTCTTGGTACAAGTGGCGTGATTCTTGGTTCATACGCTCGGACGTAATTGCAGTAGCAAATCATTAATAATGGCATCTCCAATTGCAATTATTTTGAATAATGATGCAAATGGGTCATTTCAATTTCAAAAGATTGACAGACACAATTGATTGTGGCTTTACTTTTCACTTTACAATAGTACGAAAATGATATATTTAAAATAATTAAAAAATATATAATATAATATAATATAATATAATATAATATAAATATATATTAAAATTTATATAATATTTATTATTAACGTATTAAATTTAATATAAATATAAAATATTTTAAATATAATTATAATGTAAATAAAATATATAAATTATATGTTCAAAGTAAATAATTAAAATTTAAAATAAAAATTTATTTAATCAAAAACTTTACTTTTATTATTTTATTAAAATAAATTTTTATATTTTTATTATATTTAAAGGAAATTTTCAGTCTTTTATTTTAAGTCCCTCTTCTCTCTAGTCAAGTCCAAACTCTAAAAAGATAGTTGATCAATATTTACTCTTAAATAAATTATTAATATTTAATTTATATCTAAATAAATTTTAAATATAAATTAATATTTTATTTAAATTAAATGTTTATCAAATACAAAGAAAAAATATCTTAAATATAAAAAATATAAAATCTTATCTGCAGAAATGAAAGATTTCGGTGACTTTTTTAATATTTTAGTTAAACTTACCCTAATGATATTCACCATCATCTATCAGTATCATATGATCGTACGGTTCATGCATGCCAATATGCCATCTATCATATCATGATTATTTGATTTGATCGGAAGTTTATGACAGACATGGCAAACAAACGCATAGCCCCCACCAGCATCTAACATCAAAGGTGGGTCCATCGTCTTTTTTAAATGGCCTCCGCCCTTCACTCTCCAAACAGCAATAAGATCCGGTCCCACCTGTCCCACTATGTTGCCAGTACCACTGGATTTTTTTTAATATTTCAACCTTAATGCATACGCTTCAAGCCGCGCCATTCATTTTCATCACCCATAGCCATCACGCTTCGCGCCACCTAGGTTAAATGCCTCAATCAATCAAACAATTCAAATCAATAATTTACTATGATTCAAAGTTTAATTTACTTATGTCTATTATTTAAACATAAATGCATTATTTTTTATTGAATTTAAAAATAATTAATTAATTATATATTTTTTAAATATTAACGGGCGTTTAATGTTATTGATTAAACTAATATTTAAAATAATATAATTAATAAATTTTTTGAATTTAATAAAGATAATAAATCAAATAAAAAATATTTAAAATAAATAATTCTTAATTAGACAACCAATTAAATCTATCCTTCTTAAATATTACACTTCCATTAAACAATATTTATTTCCTAAAGATATCTTAACCAAGACCATTTAATAAAATAGTTATTTTTTAGGAATAGAATAAAACTAAATAAAATAAAATAATTATAATAATAATTTGATCTAATAGAAAATTATGAGATTAAAATTTTTAGCAAAAGAGATTTAGCTCTTAGAACAATTTTGTATTACGTTCAAGGCCGAAATAATCATTCAATAAAAATGTACGAAATGACTATTTCAAAAATTTAAAAAATAAAATCAAAATCAACTGTTTCGCAAACTAAACCGTTGCATCACTATAACATATCGAATGATTTTGTAATAAAATATTAAAATAATTAGGAAATTTGGGTCAAAATATGAATAACTTTCATCGTTTTTTTCTAAAAGAAGGAAAAACAGAGGGACAGTTTCGATATTTTTGAAAGTGGGTAGTTCCAAAATGAATTAACCTAAAAGGAACCGCCTTCATTTTTTTTTTTCAAATTTTCCTAAAACCCCCCATCTTTTACCTTTTCTACTTTTTTACCCCTACATTTCTTTCGATTCCTATTTTCATCCATGCTGCTCTCCAGCAGCCTTTAACTACATGAAAAGCTCAGACTGCAACAAAGTGTAGTAATTAGCGGCCTCATCTTCAAGTTCCCATAACCCATCACATAAAGCAAACCCATTACCATCATTGTTAAACCCATCTTCAAACTCAACAACATTTTCTCTATTTGGAATCCCAAGCTGCTCATCTGAAGCTTCAAACAAATGCCTTATGACTCGCTCTTTATCATCATCTTCCTCATCTTCTTTCAAGGAAGAAGTTGCTGGCGTGTAGTCTTCTAAGCTGCCGGCGATGGTGTAGGCAGTTGCAGTTGCAGCTGCAGTTGAAGGGTTTTCTTGGTTAGCTTCTACGGTTGTTTTTGGGCGGGGAGGAAGAGAATGATCTGAAACAGAGTGAGAAGAAGAGAGTTCCTGCTGTAAAGTTGTGATGAGAGAAGACAAGTCTTGGTTTGGTTCATCCTCTTCTTCTTCAAGCAAAGAAAGTATGTGATTGTATGACTTATGGCGTTTCGATTCTTCAACATGATCTTGATCTGAACTCTGGGTTACTTCTCTTTGGCGTTTTGAAGTCATCTGCTGATCAGCCATTGCAAGACAAAGGAAGAAACACAGAGAGAGAGAGGGAGAGAGAGAGAGAGAAATGAAAGGATGAGGAGAGAGAGGGAGGGTGGTGGAAAGAGTTATATAGAGGGGAAAGCAAAGCAGAGATACAGACTAAAAACTCATTAAAATATAAATGTGGTTTTTATTTCCAAATTTTTTTTTTTTCTGATTTATAAAAAAATAAACAAAGTGAAGGTACTGGTCAAGAGGATTAGAGGGAAAAAAAAAAAAAAAAAAAAAAAAGAGCAAATAATCCAAAGGCTACTGTTGGCTTTCATGAGTTAGTCTCACTTATGCTAAACCGTTGGATTAATGATTCGTGCTTTCTGGGGGACAAATCAAAGGTTGAAATTCACGGTAAAAGGACAAAAAAGAAGCCGCTGAGCAAAAAGAAGAGAGGGAAACAGTGACTTGTGTCTGCAGCTGTACTGTGTATAGTGAACGATCAATAACTAAATTTCAATAATTTTGGACAATAAGTGTAATAAATATGATATTACACATCTTATTAATGCATTACATTTATATTTATTTATAAAAGATATAATTAATGTATTATTTATTAATTTAATAATTATAAAATAATGTATCAAATATTTTTAAATTATAAGTAAATAATTGTTAATAAATGTTTAACTGTCGGATCCAATTGATAACTATGTTAACTTACATTTAATGACACTAAGTAAAGTGATATTCAAAGAAATAGAAATATAATTAATAAATTATTTTTCTTGAATTCAATAAAAGAAATACGTTAAATATAAAAAAATTTCCTAATACTTACAAATTATAATAATTCATTTGGCTACTTTGGACATGGTACAGACACACAATAAGAAAAATATTATAAATATGATATCAATATATAAAATTATTAAAATTTATATAATAAAAATTATTAACATATCAAAATTTATATAAATATAATTATAACACATAAATAAATAAAAGTAATACAAATATATGGATTATCATATCTATGCTCATCTGTCTATTCTATACACTAGGTGATCTTCATATGTAGGGGAAGTTAAGGGTGTTCTTGTCATTTCACAAAAGGTTTCCCTTTAATATATATATATATATATATATATATATATATATATGTAGTAATGAAGTTTTTTATTTTAATGAAGAGGTTAATAAGGTTAATATGTATATATAATAAATTTTTATTTTATTTATGAAATTAAAATTTTATAATAAAAAAATATCGAATATAAACTCTTAATTTAATTAGTATGGTACTTATTAATTTAAATTAAGGTGAAAGAAGAATGGTGCGTGAGTTGCAAGATGTACACGACTATTGGTGATGGCTCATATTGTACGGAATCCTAATCTCTTTGGCAATGTTTTATCATATTAAGAATTAGGGTTCTTAAAAGGTTTTCTTTTAATAAAGGAAAGTAGGTGTTGCTATTAATATCACTAAATATGAATACATATAGCGAGATTTATATACTTATTTTTTTTATAAATAACATTCAAAAATTTTAATTTTAAATTTTAATATTTATTATTTTTTTATTTTCGAATTACAATTTCTTTTATAAATCAATTTTTTTTAAAAAAAAAATCACCTAATCTGATAAAAAAGTCAGATGAGCTAACAAGTTAGCTAATTCATTAACAATTAGGGGACCCCAAATATTTTACAATGACCCAACGTAGCTAATCATTTTTATAAACAAGAAGGTTTGTGATTATTTCTCAAAAAAAAAAAAAACAAAAAACAAAATGCCCATTCTCTAAATTAAGATGAATAAATTGAGAAACATACCCAACCCCATGTGCAATTCACCTAACATTAAAAAAAAGAAGTCCATGTGGGTTAGGAAGGCCATATGGAGTGGGGGATTGGGTTGATGTATTAGTATAATGTTTATATATTTTATTATATTATAATTATATTTAAATATTTTATATTTATATTAAATTTTAATATATTAATAATTTAATTATATAAATTTTAAAATTTTTATATATTTATATATTTTTATCTTATTTTAATTTATTTTTTACGTTATATAAACGTAATTGTGTCTAATTTTTCGTGATATACGTGAAACTGCCACGCACGTGGTTCCTCGACCTAACTTTAAGTGCTTCTTCCATGCAACCATGGATAGATAGCTTGTGCCTCAAATGTTTGAGCTGGCACCACCACCATGATTAACCAAAAAAAAAAAAGGCTTAATTTCAAGTCAGTCCAATGGCAAATGAAAAGGAAAAATAAAACCCAATTTTGTGTTATACAAGTTTCCATCATGTTTACGTGCCTCAACTACTAGGCAGATGAACCATTCTATCTGGTTTTGTTGCATTGCCTTTAGGGTTCATTCTATTAATGTTTGCTTGGATTAATTAATTGCTTACTTAAGGTGTCGGTCAAATTGTTTAGAGAACCCTGTACTATAACAAAAATATGGATTAAGTCCCTATGCTTTAATTTGAAAATTTTAAATTCTTCCACCATGCGGGATGTTAAATCTCAGTTAAATCATAAATGTTTATTATTTACTCCGTTAAATCTAGTAATATGGAGTTCATTGTTTTGACGTGGCAACTCAAATTAATCAGAAAAAATAAGCTAAAATCCACACGGCGAAACAAAAAAAAATTGATAACAAATACCAAAAAAAAAGATTAAAACGGAAAAAAAAAATCAAAACCTAACTCAAATCCCTCCCTAATCCCTGTAATTTCTCTCAAAAATCAAAATCAAAATCAAAATCAAAACCAAAACCAAAACCAAATTTCTACTCAAATCTTTCCCTAATCCCTTTATGTTCTAATTTATCTCAAAAATCAAAACCAAAACCAAATCCCTATTCAAAATCCCTAATTTAATCCCGAAAGCAAATCCCTAATCTCTAGTCCCAAAACCAAATCCAAAATTTTTTTTTGTTATAACCACAGTATTGATGTAGTAATGCAAAAGCAAAATTGAAAAGAAGTTACCCGTTTTGTTTCTTCATGATTTGAGAAGGAAATTTGCTAGTAGCCTTTTTTTTTTTCTCTATTTAATAATATGCTCAAAAACTCCTCCATGCTTCTTTTTTCAGAGCTTGCCAAAACTACTGTAATCCATTTCAAGAAAGGAGTTCAGGTATTATTCGAGGTTTCTCTTTCTCTCTTGTGTTTGGGATTACAGATTTTGAGTAGAAATTTGGTTTCGATTTTAATTTTTAAGAGAAATCAATATAGAGGGATTAGGGAGGGATTTGACATTTGAGTTACGGCTTTGATTTTTTTTTAATTTGGTTTGGCCTGAACATGTGGATATTAGCTTATTTTTTCTTATTTGTTGGAGTTGCCACATCAAACAAATGAACTCCACGTCACTCAATTTAATAGATAGTAGAAAGAAAACGTTTAAGATTGAATTGAGATTTAACATTCCATATAATAAAGGGATTAAAATTTTTCAAATTAAAGTACTAAATCCGTATTTTCACTATAATATAAAGATTATTTGTATAATTTGACCTAAGTTATTATTTATGAACAATTTAAACGTTAAATATCTTAAACATCCATCCTTACAAACTAAGCTTCACATCTGATTGTTTTTTTTTTTTTTCATGTGTATATAATCAAGGTTTTGATCGCTCGAAGGAATTAATGTTTGGTTTATGAAAAAACATGCGTTGGGCTCTTGATATAAAGAGATATGATTATTAAGGGACTTATGGGGATTATATTTTTAAATTTAATAATTGATTATTAATATATCAATCATATATGAAATTATAAAAATATGTAAAATATTTGTTATAAATTAATTCTTTCTCGTTTATATATATTATCCCAAATAAATAAAGAATATGACTGAAATTCTCAAATGTTAATTTTTGACCATTTGGAGAATATAAAGTACATTACAACCTAAAATTTAAATTAAGGTTAGGTTAGAGTTTGGTTCTATGTTGATATTAGTTAGAACATGCAAATTTATAAAGTAAAAGTTCACTAAAAGTTTTTTTTTTTTTGTAGTGAATGAAGCATCGTAGTCTATGTATTATTAAATTTAATATTTTAATCTATATACTTTTGAAATTATAACAAATAAGAAAAAACAGTGAACAATGTTGAAAAGTTATTTAGATACTGATAAAATATTTATATATCATGTAATGCAAAATTTTAAAATTTATATTGAAATAGGTTTGGGTTTAGAGTCGAGTTTGTATCATTTTTTGTATAAAATTTAAAATTTCACATTATATAACATGTTAGTGTTTTATAGACTTTCAATTAATTTTTTAACGCAGCTAATTATTTTTTTATTTACTATAAATTTAAAAGTAAAAAAAATTAAAATATTAAATTTAATAATACAAAAACTCAAATAATTCTTTCAGCATAATACAAAAATTACCTCTAAACTTTTAACAATTTATAAAGTAATGGTTTATTATATATAAAAAAAGTCATTATAAAAAAATAAATTTTAAATATTAATATTCGAATTTAAAATTTATTAAATATTAATTTTTAAATATAATTATATAAATAAATTAAAATAAATTTTAAACTTATTTGAAATTAAGTTTAATTTTTTTGAATAAAAATAATTAGAAATATAATTAGCATCTTTATTAAATTTTTTTTTATGATTGAACCTTTAAAAGTAGGATTACAAAACGATATCTCCAAGCGACAAATGTCCTCTCAACAAGATCCCAAATGAAGCAAATATCTGTCACCTTTATTTTAAATTTTTTGGTGGTTGCAATCAGTGGAAGATGGACATATTGACATTAAAAGGGATTCAAATCCCCCCCCACCCGCCCCCCACTAATCGCCATTAAACTTTTAGCTGTCAATGGGCCACCAGCAAAAAATAAAAGCACCAAACAGTCATTTGCTCAAAAAAAAAAAAAAATTAGGGGTCAATTCGTATATCAATGGTGTATTGATTTAAGAAGACGTGCTTCTATTAGTAATGAACAAGGAGCAAATTGACAGCTTTAGATTCTTAGGATATATGAATTGAGATACCACTAAAAATTTTTAAAAAAATTAATAATTATTTTTTTAAAAAATAAAAACTAATTTTTAAAATTTTTAATGATAAAAGATTATTTTTAAAAATTTTTAAAAATAATATTTATTTTAAATATTATTAAATTAAAATGATATTTATCTTAATATTATTAAATTTAAAATAAAAATAATTTTTTATTATTCTCTTATTTTATATTTAAAAATCTCTTAAGAATATATAATTGGATGAATATTTAATTTGATACCATGGGTTTGGATTCATGGGTTGGACAATGATATTGTTAAGACAATCTAATTAACTTAGAGTCTCGGAAAAGTTCAATTGAGTATGATAAAAAGAATGTTAATCAAAAGAAAAATATTGTTATTTTAGTGAAAATGCTAAATAGTTAAAAAAAATAGTTTAAGTATGAAATTCAATACACACATCCCTTTTATTCTTTTTTTTTCTTTTCCAAATCCAAATTATAAATGCGATGAAATTCATTCATAAAAAGAAATTTAATAACAAAACAATAAAATAATATAAAATGAAAATATTTCCATCATTCAAGTTCGATAATTGGCATCAACTGAAAAAAATAATTAATTTTTGCCCTGCTTAAATGTTTTTAGACTTGTTCAAGATTCATGGTTTTTTTGGTTGAATTTGGATTGAGTTAATCTAATTAAAAGATTTAATAATTTGAACTGATTTAATTTAAATTATTATTTTAAATAATAAAATTTTTTTACATAAATTTAATTATAATTATTAATATAAAATTAATTTTTTATTATAAGATTCTTTTTTAAATATATTTATATTTATTTTAATTTAAATTTAAATAAAAATTTTAAATTACAATTCAACGATGAATATTTTTAATTATCCTTGAATAAAATCTTAATAAAATATTTAAAAGAAAAAGGACCTATAGTCTGAGAGTGTACGCTGGTGTATTAAATTCACAACTAGAACGACTGTGGGCTACGTTTTTATGGCATTAGCAGTTTCACCTGTCCAAAATATAAGGCCAATTGTCCCACCAACCCTTTGGGTGTAGCAATTAATTCGAACAGCAATCTTAACACAAAGGGACACTTTTTATTCGGGTTACTGGCCTTTGTCCACCTCTCATAGCAAATAGCTTTGCGGAAATGCCATACACTGACTCTGGTCCATATCTGATTGGCACCTTCATCAAATTGTCATCCTCTCTTTGTTTTTGAAAGTACACATATTTTATTACATTCATTCAATCCACCCTACGAAAAGAGATAAAGGCATGAAATCAAATCCAATAATTTATATACTTTAAATTATTTTTTATATTATATTTATATTTAAAATTATATATATTATATTAATATTATATCATATTTTATGTTTAATTATAATTATTTTTTTATCACGATTAAAATTATAAAAACCTACAAACCCCAACTATTGGGCCCCAGAAGGAACTTCTGATAATTCAGTAACTGGCGCTTTTCTTGCAGTTGAGCTGGAATGGATCTATTTGTTGTCAATACGATTAAATTTCAAAGCATTCTTTGGGAAGGTCGGGACCACCCACTTGAAAAAAAAAATAGGTGCACTTTCCATTTTCATTTTTTCTATCAATTATTGTAATTAATATAAAAAAAAGAATTTTATATACCGTGAAAGAGGGAAAACAATGTGATGAGTGGTAGACCTAATATTATTAGAAGCAAAAAAAAAAAAATTAAAATAACACCCTCAAAATAAATACGAATACATAAATATCTCAAAACTTATATATTATAAATTATTAATATATCAAAATTAATTTAAATATAAAATATTTTAAAATATAATTATGATATAATAAAATATATAAACACGATCCTCAAATCTTAACGAGTGAATGGTTTATCTATTTGAAAATAAAAAGCTATGGAATGGAATGAGGGTTTTTTTCCCCTAAAAGCATGCGAAATAAATAAAAAGAAAAAGAAATACCTTAATTTTATGCTATTATTATGTAGTTATATTTTATTTTTTGATAATTAAATTATTAAATTAATATTATTCGACTTATGATATAAAATTTAATTAAAAATGTTATAGATATTAATTAACTTTAATGAGTATTCAAAAGGTATTTTTTTAGGTAATTTTTTTAATTTGAAGGGACACGCAAATATAAGTAATTTCTTTTTTGTTAAATTGCGTGCAAAATTTTAATATTAGTAAAACAGTAATTTTTAAGCATTGTTTTGTTTTTACCATCAATTAAAACACGTGGTATTTATTTATTTATTTTTTCCACTCTATTACTTTAAGACAAAATTCTGTTTCGCATATTTGCATTCATAGTCACGTTCATATGTTCAGATCAGTATAAGTACAGTACTTTCTTTTTGTTCACTGCAAAATTTACTTTTCATAGTTTTTATATATATATAAATTGTGTAATTATAAATATAATATAAATTTTAAAATTTTAAAATTAAATATTTTAAATATATTAAATATTTTATATTATATTTATTATATTAATTTTATATTTATAATATATATTATATTAATATCATATTTTTTATATTATATGTAAAATTTTTTTGTCCTAAAATAAATAATGAAAAAAAATAATGGTCGGACTTACGGCTTCACGATGATGAGCCAATCAAAGGTTACGTGCCCACATGGCCCACGGCAACTGCTGCTTTTTGGATGTTCTGATGATTATGTCTTCTGATTTCCGTAACAAACTCATATTCATAAATATATATTTAATATATATATTTAAATATAAATATAAATATATAATTTTTTAAATATATAATTTTTTTAAATTAAATATAATTATATAAATATATATTTGTATTCGGTATTTTAATACATAACAGCACCCTTAAATTAGGAAGAGAAGAAGACCAGAACGTATAAATTTAAAAGCTCTATGAGCTGAAGCATACAGATAATACACTCATACTTAATAATACAGTTGTTTTTATTTAACAAATTGATACACAGTTAAAGTTGACGAATAAGCCTTGGCCCCTATTTTTACATGGCCTCGCCGTATTCATATTTAAAATGAAAGATCCAAAGTCCATACAGTTCCCACTCCAATTTTCACGCCTATAACTAAAATGATTGGAAATGTTCTTAAAAGTATGAATTATCTCATTTTTTTTTTTTTTTTGTTCTTGCTTCCCAGCAAATAAAGAATGAAATACCATAAGCCAAAAGTGTCCCAAAATGATAAAAAGATGACAAAAGCACGATAGAATTGCCTTGCATTGAAAAATTATAACTTTGAGGCAACCAGAACGGGACAACTATCTGATTTTAGTATGTGTCGGAATGGCATTTCGAAAACGGAAATATGACCTGATTGAAATGCAGCAGCAGATAAGTGGTAAAAAAGAAAAACACAGGCAAATAGCATTAGCTAAGACATTTTTACTTGCAACAATTCCTCGGCTAAGTTTTCTGGTTTCCAAGGACATATCCAACGTAGATAGAAACAAAGTCATACAAAAAGAAAAAAAAATCAAAGTAAACTAATAAAAAATAAAATAGCCCAAGTATAGAGCAGGAAAAAATGAAAGCGCGCATACATACACACATAAAGAGAGCCTGGATGATTCCAATGACATCCTATATCCAGTATCAACCATACAAAAGACAAGAGTAGATACTTAACAAAGGCCTCTCTATATGTATTGCTTTCTATGCGTATAATAGTTTGTTGGGAACCTAGCTTCTAAAAGAAAAAGTTCATCTGACAAATAAAGGCCTCCCCTAAAACCATGAAAACTAAAATTTTCTTCATCGCAGCGCACACTCTGGAACTTCGAAGAGAATTTTCACAACATAGACAGTGGCACTATGCTAACAAACATCACGGCCGATAGCATCCACTGAAAATAAAATACTAAAAATTGTCCAACCTTATAACATCCACTAAAAACAGAACAAAAGACCTAAGCAAATATCGATATTTTATCATTTAACAACTTCAGGCAGACTAGCTGATGATTTCAACTTTATAGGCAGAGTGATATCTAAAAGGACAAGTTTACCCTTTCAAATCCAATTTATTGCATGGTTTCATTCTTAAAAGTTCAAGAGACTAGAAAAACCATCCGCCTAGCTTTCACTTTTGTATTCAGTAAGAAATGAAACATAAAAACAGGAAAGAGTGTTAATTTGCAGAATGCACAAGTTTTCAAGTAGTAATTATACTATGGTACATCCTAATTATATGAATATAATTCTTTTAATCAAGATTGTCAAAGTGGGGAAAATTATAAATTTACAACTCAATGTAAAAATAATTGAAAGGAATAAGAGTCATGAATGCATTCAATACATTGACTGATTAGGGGAAAGCATGGGGAAAATAAAACAAGTTATGGATTGGTGAGTAGTGCAAATAAAGAAACTAACAGCATACGCTGAACAAAAGAAGTTAAAAACCAATAAACGATTCCAAAGTGTACATAAGAAAATTTCTGGGAATATAATAGCCCATCAATTGTAATGATCAATGTAATCAGTACATCAGCCAACATTCAAGATTACAACCTCCAGATCTTATTTCCTCGCTTAAAGACAATTCCAAGAAAATTGGGATGATGAAACCCATATGACTAGTTCTGTGTTCTTAAAAAAGCTTCAACAAACTCTAATGGCAACCTACCAATACGTTGGTACTTCAAATTATTAAACCTATTCCTGTGCTACATGACGCCAAGCTTCTCATGTCACCGAAAATGGGGGAAGACACAAATTTAATGGAAGAAATTTTGAATGAAGTTGAAATAAATAAATAAAAACTCAAGATGTTCTATCAATAGAACATTCTACTGAATCTTGAGTGAAATCTGAAGATCTTCCCCGTTATCCCTTATGCAAAAGGGAAAAGATATAAAAAAAGAAGGGAAAATTAATATTACCGAGAATTCAGAATTATGTGTTGGCGGAGAAACCAATAATGTAAACCTGCGTGGCAGTGCGGCACCATTTTGCTGCACAGGTTGCCACCAAAATCCCATCTCTTAGCATCCCATAACAGCGCAATTATACACAAAGCCACCCGATTGCTTTCTGGCAAGCAAGTTCCATTGTGGAGGCCCTTCGCTTGGAACCCATGAATTGAGCTCTATAAAACCTTCACCCGAAACCCTAGGTCCACCAATCACCATAAGGCGATCTCCACATGCTCTGAATGCAAGACCCCAACCATTCATTGAAACTGCTCTTTCAGGCAATCTTCCAATAGTAAACCATGACTTTCTCTCCTTATTATACTTTTTTACCTCCATGTCAGCATGATCAGCAGCATACAGTTCATTATTTACTACCGCAACCAGTGGGGGTGCCCCAGCTGCCGCAGGCATCTCAGCCTCGCTGGCTGCTCCACTCCTTCCAGGAGACAGGTTAGGGATTTCAGTCCATTTTTTTGTCTCTAAATCATACTCCTCACCAGAAGTCAGAATCCTTGTATCTTTCCCCAAACCACCAACTCCCCCAATTACATAAAATTTCCTATCCATAAACACCCCACTACACATCTTCCTTGGCTGATTCATGCTTGGGAGAGTCTCCCACTTCTGTGTCTCAGAATTGTACATTTCTGCAGAGCTGAGGATATTACCCTGAGAATCACAACCACCAGCTAAAATCGCAATCTCTCCAAGACTAGCTGATCCAAACAAGCACCTCGGAGCATTCATTCTTGTCCCAGAAGTCCATGAGTTTGTCAAAATACTGTATCTATATATAACCTGAGAAGTCACCTCCTTCCCAAATACAAGCAACTCAGTTCCCACAGCCAAGGATTCCTTATCTGAAAAAATGAAACATTCATTGGGAGGCATCCTTGGCAAATGCATCCACCTGTGTCGAATTGGATCAAATGCCTCCCATTGAAGGAGGTGACAAGAAAAGTATATCCAATGTTCAACCACACCATTCTGCCTCCTCAACTTATAGATCTCTCCGCTCCTAATAAAGGAACGAAAACTCCGGTTCAACGAGGCAATGGAACCATAATCAGACCTTGAGCACCTAATTAGACAATTGATGGAATTGTCTCGCCCAATTGGTTGGATTAAGGCATCCAAATCTGACAAGTCCCCAACATGTTTCCCAGAGTCGTTCTCCTCACCCTCCTCCTCAGGAGAATCTGAAAAGCCCTTATCTTCACCTTCCTCGGACTGCTCCTCCAGTGAGTCCTCCACAGAATCCAACAGGCTGTCATTGTCCGATTGGTTAGTCAAATCCGTTTCGTCTAGTCCATTGGGGTGGCAATGGATAGGTGAAGAATCCAAATCCGAAGAAGAATCAGATTGCTTACTATCATCGGATTGTTGACGTGAATCAGGCAAGAGGTCACGTGAGTCTTGTGGGGAAGAATTAATATTAGTATTCTTATTATTACTACTACTATTGTCGCTGGAGGAATCGTCGGAAGAAGGTTTAGACAACTTGGTTTCCCGACAAACAGCACCGGATTCGGCGAGTTCCAGTGGACGCTTCCCATTGTACATGTAAGCCCAGTTGGTTCCCTGTTGACGAGAGCTTGCAAACAAAAAACACGAGTCGCGGGAGCGGTCCTCAAACATGACTCTTCCGCCCCACCTCCCGAACTTCAAACGGGAAATTTCCCCCAAAATAGAAACGAGAAATTCCAAATCACTGTAACAAGCACGAGTTTTTTTAATTTATTTATTTTTTGTCCCGCCGAAAAAAACGCAGTTAAGATTGACAAATTCAACCTATTCAAAAAAACAAAGCTAACGAACAGTTTCCAATTAAAATTCAAAACGAGAAAACAAACCAAACAGAACTTTGAAGCCAATAAAAGAACGATCCAACTGAGCAGGAAAATAAAAAAGATTTTACGGAGGCAATTTCTTTTCTTTTTATACTGTGCGTTAATTATGAGGTAAAAATATTAAATTCAAACAAGAATTAACAGAAAAAAATTTGTTAAAACAAGAAAAAGAAAATTCATGATCAAACGAACTGAAAGAAAAAAGAGGCACCAGATCTCAGTATTTCACAGAACAGAAAAAAAAATACACAGATAGAACTGCTAGATTCAAAAGAAAAGGAAAAAAAAAGTGAATTAGATCTGTTTATAATTTCACTAATCTCATTTTCCGAACCAGGAGAAAAACAAAGTGATAAAAATCTAAACCAAAAACAGAGGGAAAACAGTGACAGAAAAAGAGAAGGAATAATAATACTAACAACAACAACAATAAACAATGTTGCGAAGGACTTACTGATTGGATAAGAAGAAATGAATTGAGTTTCTCGTTTCTTTGTCAAAAATAAAAAAACTATCTTCTTTTTTTTTTTTTCTTTTTGTTTTCTTTACTTTTTTTTTTTTTCGGCCTCGCCGTTTCTATTCTTCGCGTTCTTGTTGTTTCTTCGTCTAATTTTTTTCGTTTCTTTTTTCCTGTTTCTCTATAGGCTGATTGTTCGTCCTTTGGATTTTGTCTGCAAATCAGAGCGAGCGAGAGAGAATTGCGCTTTGGCTTCGCCAGCAAAATAGTTAGAAGTCCCCTTTTATCTCTCTTAAACTTCCCCTCTCTCTCTCTCTCTCTCTTCCCAAAGGAAAAAAAAAAAACATATTTTTGAATTTTGATTTTATGATTTATGAAGTAAAAAATTAAATAATATTCTTTGATGAAAAATAAATAAATGATTTTAGAAATAATTAAAAACTCTTCCTTTTTATGGGCGGTGGAGGTGCGGAGAAGAGGAGAGGGGGGAGGCAGGTGCGGCGGTGGTGGTGGGACCCTACGAAGAGGAGTAAACAACCGACAACCGGTAAGCCCCGGTTTGGACACGTGTTGGTACTATGAGAGAGAAAAAGAAGAGTCCGTTACCCTTACGTCTTTTAATGTTCCAATTTATCGGCTACGGCTGGTCAAATTTCCCCGTTAGTGGAGTTTTTATTCCCTGCGGTACCGTAATCAAAGACTATAATTAAATCGTTTTAGGAAAATTAAGCTCGAGCCTCATTAAGTAATTATCCAATTGATTAGTCAATTTTTGACTCTCACCCCCCTCCCCCCAAAAAAAACAAACTTATCCACTTCTGAGAATTTTAATAATCATATTTTAATTTCATAAAATGATCATTTATTTACTACTAATCATAATTATCCTTGAATTTGCTAATTTGACCAACTGCTCAATTATATTTAGCTAATAAAGTGAGGAAAAAAAAGTTTAAAGTGACAAATCTTTGGTTAAGAGTATGTTTTTCATGTATTCCTTTTTTTATTTTAATTTTTTTAAAATTTTTTTGAACAAAACATTTTGATTATTTTCTTAACATTTATTTAAAGTTTTTTTTTTTTTTTTGGGAAGAAGCAAACTAATTAATGAGAAAACAAAAGTGTACATAACTGAAAACAAAACAAAAAATAAAATTGTAACATACACAATTAATTAAATTATTTAAACGCCATGAATTCAATTTCTAAAAGTTACTTCTACATTATTGTTTTTAACATACAAAACCACCCATTAGAAAAAAAAATGATGATTTTTATCTAAATAGTCTATATTTTTTTATCGTGTCTAAATAAAATTTTAATCATTAATATGCATAAAAATAAATTTTTTAACTTAATTTTTTAATTTTTAATTTCTATCAAATAAATTTTTAATATAAATCAATTTTTTGATTGAAATAAATATTTGTTTTCATGCATATAAAAAATAAATTTTTATTCAACTATAATAAAAATCTAAAATTTTACATCAAATTAAAATAAGTCATGATTTTTTTTTATAAATATTTTTAATGAAATAATTGATAACGTGAAAGAAACATATTCCTTGTTAGGACAATCAATTGCTCTGTCTATTGCCTTTCCCTCTTTATTCCAATACCTTTCGGTTGGCAGTTTCATGATCAATTCAATAGATAATTCACCCCCCCACCCCCCCCCAAAAAAAAAAAGATCAATGTCTATTCGTTCTAAAAGCAAGAATTTAACTCTAAAAAAAAAGGTAAGAATTTAAATTAAATGATTATCTTTTTCACATTTAAAAAGGTGAAGCAAATTACAAGTCCATTTGTTTTTCAATTTCCTTTCTATTAAAAAAAGAAACAAAATTGGATATATATATATATATATATATAGTTTTTTCTTCATTATGCTTCTTCCTTCTATCAAACACAAAATGTAAACAAGTTAATTAAATCAAGTAACAATTTTAGCTATACAAATAGAAAGAGTGCAAAATTTCTCAATTAATAACGAACAGATATTATTTGATGAACTTCAACTATGCCAAGATTCTCAATAATCATTTCAACTTTTAATTGTACATTTATACTATAATTTGATAGGTTAGAGACAAGGGTCGGTTTAGCACTTTCTTGCCCCCACAAAACTTTAAAAATAATCATCACTTTTTTAGTGATTCATTTAACTGTTAATTTACATTCTTATTTATAATTAGATAAATCCTATTAATATTTATTAAAAAATTTAAAATGCCAAGTTTGAAATATAATAAATATTAAATAATTATATTCACGTTTGTTAGTTTATTATTTTTTTTTTTTTGCATTCATACATTATATATTATAGAATAAATATTATTATATTACTATGATAATGAAATCCATGAACCAATTTGTTCTAAATGCATTTAATGAGTTTAAATCTATCATTTTCATTTTCAGGAAAAAATAAAAGTATACAAAATTTTTAAGACGGAAACCCAAATAAACATGAAAAAAAAAAAAATGAACCAAAGATTTTGCTAACGCTGTCTTCTTGTTGATTAATGAATGCGCCTCCTTGTCCCTAGGAAAAAAAAAAGGCACTGTCGCCTACCCAAACAACCCTTTGCTAAATCAAAGTCTGTCGACAATTTTAGTCGGGGCAAGAATGTAACTTAGAATTGAGATCCACCGTGTTGTAAAATTAGACCTCGTTGTTGTATTAATAACGTAAATATAAATATTATATAAATTTAAAAATAAATAAAATTTTTTTAATTTATTTTAAAAAATTGATACATTAAATTAAAATTTGAAAATATTAATAGGTTTTTCAAATAAAAAAATGAAAACTTATTTTTTAAATAAGAAAATTGATAGTTTTTGAATAGAAAATCAGATAATTAATTATTTTTTAAGGAAGAAAAAGGGAAGAGAAATTTGCGTTTGGCTTCTTTTGTAAATTTTTTAATTGAGTTGATATTATTTAATTTATAGCGTTAATTTTATCAAAATTTTATAATATTAAAGATATTAATCATATTTATTTTATTTATATTTATATTATATTTAAAATTATTAAATTTAAATAAAATAATGGGACCATGTCAACGTTAATCACGTTTCAATTAATTTAATTTATTATATATAAGATTTTAATGACTCATTTTTCCCTTTGATGAATAGGATAGGATTAGGATGTTGGATGTGTCATACTCAAAAATCTTAGATAATGGAGACTGACCACTAAATTCTCTTAAATCTCATCCCACAGCAAACCAAAAGAATTAAATAATCCATTTATTTATACTTATGTTATATATAAATTATCGAGTCAAATAATAATTATTTTAATTAATAGATCTATAAAAAATATTTTTAATTGTATTTACTTTTTTAAAAAATTATATTTATTTTGACATATAATAGACATGCTTTTTTTTTCAGTTAAAATATTAATATTTTATTTTACATATTTGAGAAAAAAAAAAAAAAAAGAAAGCAAAATCTAGCTGTTCTCTGTTCTGAGTCAGCTTCTTCGGTGGATGTTATTCTAAACCGTCAAGGCCGGTTTTGAGTGGTCCTACACCGACTTTTTATAATTTTTTTCCCCCCTTCTCTCAAATACGTCTCCCAATATTCAAGTTACGCGGCCCAAAATCATCCGCTAGTATCACGAATTTTGACCTTTTCAAAAAAAAAAAAAAAAAATTTTATTACACGATAATATTTCTTATGCATTTCATTTGAGTTTTTTATCTAATTTTAGACAAAGACAAAAAAGCCATAAAAAATATGACATATAAAAAAAATATAATAAGCTTTTAAATGCAATTAACTTATTATATTTAAAGTATACTTGCGGTGCTTCTAAAGTTGCTTGATATATTATAGATTTATATTTGATATATTAAATTTTGTATAAATCTATACATAATAATAAATTCTTTTGATAATATATAATATATAAAATATAAAATATATACTATTTATAGTAATATATTATATTAAATATAATAATTTAATAATTTTATTCATTATTTCAATATATTAAAATAAAAATTTTACAGAGTCTAATAATTTTAAAAATATACCTTAAAACACTCGCCAATAAAATCTTATTTAAAAAATATACACTACCAAATCTCTTAAGCCCTCGCGATAAATACTTTAATCGTTTTGATTGATATAAATGGCATTCGGCAAGTATGAAAATTGTGGGTAATGTGTTTTGGCAGCACTGAAATGACTTTTTTACCCATGAATTCAAGGATATAGACTTTTTTTTATGAAATAGTATTTTTTAAACTCGTTTAATGAGGATCGGTTTTGGGATTTGACAATGAATTTAAGTTTATATATTGAATTTATTTTTAATGTATAATTTTATATATTGATAAGGGATGATATCACGTTATTTGTTTAAAAAACATAGTAATTATGTTTATTTTAAAAATATTTTAAAATTTTCTAATTGTTTATTATTGAATTGTTATAGTATGATTTATTGATTGAATATAAATATATATATATATTCAGTAAATTAAATATAAACTTTTATATATTTTATTTTTATAAAATTAGTTTCCGACACGTGGAATCGTTGTGTTTTTGCGTATATGACTTGACGGGGTCGTCGGGGAGGAAAGAGGGAGGAGACCAACGAGTGGCTCGTGTGGCGCACGTGACTAAAAGACATAAAGAAGAGTGAAAAGAGCAAAAATTACCAAAAAGGATCAGCTAAAAGCATAAAACGCGGACACACGTGTACACAATGTGCTGGATGTAGTTCTGTTGGAGTAAGCGCGCGACCATTGAAAGCCAAAAACATCGGTCTGGGAAAAAGAGCCACGTGTCGGATCACATGGGGCGCCCTAAGCGGAGTATAGGCCTTTTTTAATAGCAGACTAAATATTAATTAAATAAAAAGTCCCCTGCAATTTTTTATGAAAAATTATTGTTTTTTTCTTAATTAAAAGGTTTGCCTCTATACGCATAGTATTTAGATTCGGGATAAAGGTATGATATATATATATATTTTTAATATATTTTTTATATATTTAAAAAATTATATTTTATATTTTTTAAATATGTGTCGTACACAATTTTTCTTTTAAATGAGAATCTGTGTAGTACAACTTTTGCACTTACCTGTAATATGGGGAAACAAAAAGGGGCAGAAAATATGAAAATAATCGAGATGGCCATGGAATGGGAGGGAGAATATCCGTCTCTGCCGGCTTTTTCGTCCAAATTAAAAACATTGTTAAGGAATTTCTAGGTTGAAAACTAAGAACTTCAAGGACGGACTTGTTTGGTGGTAAAGAGGATTTTTAAAGGAAAGTAAATTGTCAAAAAGGGCATAGATTTTGGATTTCGGGATATATAAGCAAAATACTTGAGGGGAGAATAAATAGTAGAACATCGGCTTAATCAAAATATGATCTGGAAATCCAATATCTTTTATTTCATTTATTTATACCTAAAATTTTATGCATTGATAATAATTAAGTTGTCCTCTTTTAATTCGTGGATTATGATATGGTAACGGTTGAATCGGATTTGGGCTATTCAACCCCGTTAGTCATTATTGATGGCAAACATAATAAAACTATTTGTTGCAAGACGAGAACGACGATAAGATAATGATTCATAAGTCATAACATATGTTACACCTAATTAAAGACTGAGCACTTCACTTGATTTGATAGGTTTAGTTTCATCGAGTTTGAGTTTATGTTTTAATTTTTATTTTAAATCGATTTGATCAAAATTAGAATAATAATTTTAATTTAAAATAATATTTTTTTTAAATTTAAGTATAAAATATATAAATATTGTTATAAAATAATTTTTAATAAGATGAGTAATAATTAAGATAAATTAGAATAACCAGTCGGGTCAAATTTAAGCCTAAGCTTGAAATCAGATTATTTTAAGCTGTGACTTAGATCAACTCATACATAAGTTTAGCATATATTTATATTATTATAATCACTTTTATTTAACAAAGAGTTTAAGCTCATTTAGTTTATAAAGCCATAGAGCATTTTGCAAGTTTAAAATTTGAATCCAATATATGTAACATTTATTTTATTCTCATATTACGACCTCATTTGTACATAAAAAATTATAATAAGTTTTATTGAAATTACTCAACTGTTTGATTTCACACAGAACACCCCATGGGGTAGGGTAAGTAGAGCGCACCAACCATAACTCCACGTTAAACACCTCGGGGTGAGGCAAACAAAAATAGTGGAGAAGCCCGTAACAAGAGCGTCACGAGATTAAGTAAAGAGAATGTCATGTCAAGCGCTATAAATAAGTAGACATAATGTATTAATCTCGCATTAGATAAGAAATAAAACGTCTTTTAATATATAAGCAGGTGCACTGCACATTCTATAAGATATATCTTTTTGAAAGAGAGTAATTATCTCATGACACAAATATCATCCTTCAAGGTTCGAATTATAAGATTTTGCTAAAAAAATATTTTAAGATATATTTTAAAATTATCATATATAATAATATTTTGATTTAATATATTGAAAACTTATGAAAAAAAATAAATTATTGCAATAATACAATATTATTAGAAAGTACTTAATATTGTAATTTTGATATATTCATTTGCAAAACCTTAAATTTAAAATATTATAATTGAACAAATAAATAAATATGTAGAATACAAAACACACATGATACGAATTTATTTTTGATACAATAATTTTTTTAATCACACAACCAAAATTTTTAGTTCTTTGTTTTTAATAAATTTTAAACGACATGTATCATTATAATAATTTCCCTCAAACATTTCCCTACTAAATAATTATAATAACAATAAAAACAAACTTCAAAACCAAGCAAGTCCGCAATCCACCCAAAAACACAAAAAAGGAGATTCCGGCGTGCGGGTGCACTAACAACTTTTTCAATTTTCATGAACCGAGGCAACCCCTCCATCCAATCCTCCATTGCCACGTGCTTTGCCTAAAGACGTGTGCTCATGTGAAGCATTATCGGAGTGTTAAATGACTAAATGCAATTTGCTAAAAAAAACACATTGACTTTTCTATTTTTATTTTTTAATTTTGATTTTATTTATGCTTTGTTGTGCTTAAATTTGTTGATAATCATAGAAACCATATGTATTTAGGTATTCTTTCAGATGGAATATGGATTCTGATTTTTGTTTATCATTTTTACAGGATAATGATAAGAATACGGATAAATGAGAGTTATGCAATCTAGTCTTAGTCTATCCAGAGAGAAGGAAAATGGTGGGCATTGTTTGTCCTATTCGCACAAATAATACATTTTAGTATTACGGTTTAAAGAAAAGTGTATTTAAAAATTTTTTAAATGCTTAGAATTATTTTACAAAGTGTTAGGTTTAATTGAAATATCAAAAAGTTATACATAAACTAATAAAAAATTAGACATATAAAAATAATATTATTTTAAGTTAAAGGCCTGTTTTTAAATTGTAAAAACATATATTTTTTAATTTTTTATTTAAATTATCAAATTATAATTTTAATAATAAAAATTAAATTAAATTTTTAATATTAAAATTACGTTAAATGTAACTTTTAACCTTAAAAATTATGACTATTCGATGCTAAACGGGCTTTAGTTTGGATGGTGTGGGGATGCTGGGAGGGGAGGTAGAAGGAAAAGCAAAGGCAAGCAAATTGAGGGATAATAATTATTGAAAGGGAATTGAGGGATGAACAAATGACAATAGGGGAGGGAATGATTAGTAATAACAATGCAAATGAGGCAAGATGTCTCTTAAGTACAACAATGGTGGTTTCTTTTTCTTTTTGTCTTTTTAATTTTTATTTTTTTTGAATCTTTTTCCTCTTAATTTCTCTTCCACTTTGGCTATTATTAGGTGGTGTTGTTGCTTGTTTTGGAGTATAAGTGAAAATTTTGGGAAGAGGGGACTACTACCCATGTGACATGTATGGTGGTTTACATGCACATAGATCGCATATTTAGTTTGGGGTTTATCTGGCAGGGGCCCCAGTCAATTACCATAAAAACTGAGTTTAAATTAAAACCAATGCACCCACGTCAATTAAAAAAATTTTCTTTAACATGAGTTTATATTTGATGGATTGATTGTATTTAATTTATATATTATCAATGTATTAAATATATTTTTAACATTAATTTTATAACTTCGATTTTAGGTTATTGATTTTCAAGAGGATATATATATATATATATATATATATATATATAGCAGATGTTAGAAGGGTCTTAAAAGAATAGGTGATCTCAATCACTTTCCTTTTCTCATTGATTTTTTTTTCAATAAAAGATGATAATATTAAGAATGAGGAAAAAAGGCCAAATACTTTGCCAACGAGCAAAGAAGTTTGTTGTGATGTGGCAATCTTTCATGCATGCTTAGAGTTTTAACATAATTGGAAATTATTATTTTATTATTCTGATAAAAGAACCTTCAAATTTTTGTCTAAATTTAATATCGTCTTTGGATGCATCATCTAAAACAACCAATTATTTTAAGGAATCGACTTCATTTAAAATGGGTAATTTGTGGGTTTCAATTTAAAACAAGAAAAAAGGATAAAGTTGGATATGTTTAAAACGAAAAATATGACAAATTTGGAGGGCTAAACGTGCACAAGTATCCAACATATTGAGCGTAAAGTTTAGGTTTGAGTACAAAGTCATATGGGGGAGAGGTTGTTTTAAGAAGATAACATGGTGGACAGGGACTTTTGATCGGGAACTTTTGTTTAGACGAATAATGAGATTGATTTTATTAAGATTAAAAATAATAATAATAATAATAAGATTAAAATTATAATGATAATATATGTTTGAATAACAAATTAACTATAGTTATAAGATAAAATAAAAATAATCATTAAAAACTTTAATATATAAAAAAATATTTTTTGATAAATTAATTTTATGTATATTTAATTTTATTTTATCAAAATATTGACTCATTGTTATGTGTATTTATTCAAATATTTTCGCTATTTATTTATTTTTATTTATGTATAGTTATATAAAGTTATTTATTACATGACGACAAGTGTTGAAAAAATCAAAACAAAGAAATGTTTAAAATAGACAGAGAGCTGGGATTGGAAGGCAAATTCATTGAACCATCATGGGTCTAGTCCCTAATTTCTTATCCAAATAGACTCCCAGCACAATATGACCCTACAACCAGGGCTTAAAGGAGGTTTGATAATCTGGTTTAATTATATTCTTAAAAAAATAAAAATATAATTTAAAATAAAAAAATAAAAATATATTTAATTTTACATTTTATGAATTATTAATATTTTAGAATTTATATAAATATGAGTTAACATATGTTTGTAAACATCAATTAATATTTTTACTTTTTTTTTTAAAAAAAATTTGAATCAAATTAATTATTTTCAAAAAATTAAAAAATATTATAATAATTACAAAAATTTTTTATTTTTTGTTTGTTAACCATTATATGTTAAAAATTATAAATATATCACTTTAAAATATAATTATAATAAAAATTAATATAAATATAAATTGCATAAAAATAAATTATTAAATCTAATTAAAAACTAATTCGAAGGGAAGCACAAAAAGGTACAAGAAGAGACGTATTCTTTGTGTCCTCCGCTGCTCTATTCCCATTTCCACAAGAAAGAATAATATTATCCCTAAAAACAAAAACACCTTTGTTATTAGTTAGGCAAACGTCACCTTCAAACCCACCAATCCCAAAAATAAAAAACACATTGTTATTAGTTAGGCTCAATAATTAATATACCTGTATATTTTATTATTTTATATTTATATAAATTTTTATATATTAATAATTTATATTTTTTAAAATTTTAAAATATTTATATATTTATATCATATTTATATTATTTTTATTATATTAAATTATATTTTATATCATATTTTATTTTTTTTATGTCGTGTTTAATGATTATCACGTCTAACTCTACTTATCTTCTCCATTCTACCGCTTGATAATGTTACCTTTATGTCTTCACTCGTAATAAAAAGAGGGAACAAGAAATCCGTGAATTTCGCCTAACCAAAGAAATTGAAATATGGACTTCACTAAGGGAAAATATATATATATATATATATATATATATCATTAAATTAAAAAAATACATTTTTTATAAAAGAATTTGCAATCTATAAAATAAGTGAAGATTTTTATTTATCAAAATTTAAACTTCAAATATATTAAGATTTCACCATTTTGAAAATATCCATTTAAAATAATAACGTGCATGATAATGACTTTACTACAATATATAATTCAAATCAAAATTAAAAATTCAACATTTTATTCAATCATTAATTATTCTATTTTATTTTATTTTTTCATGAAAGCATCTTTTGATTGTCGATCTTAGCTAGCCTGGGTTTTGGCTCTGATTTCCCTTTCTTTCACTTCTAAAAGAAGCCAAAAGGATTAGATGCTTTTTCTTCCTATTAATGACACATGACTTGGAACATTGGCTAAATCAAACCATAATTGTTAACATCACTACAACCCCTCTCCCCCCCCCCCAAAAAAAAAAAAAAAGCTAAATGATGTGAGAAGAGATCGATTATTCCAATCTTACAGCCTTAAATGAGTGACCTCTCTTAATCATAGCATTTTACTTTGTAGTAATAATAATTTTCTATCTTTCTTTTTCTTTCAAGTAGTGGGTCGAAGCATCTCTAGATCTGAGCGACACCCAGATTTGGTTTATGTTATATTGTAAGAAGATTGAAGGATATTCGTAGTATTAACAATATTTTTTCATATATTCGAACTTAATTCAATTAATGATTCATATATTATCACTTGTAAAATTTATATTTTAATATATAAAATTTTTTTTATTATCAAACTATGACATGTTATGCATATAAAAAACCAGTATTATTCTTTCAATAGGTTGTTTGTTCATGGAATATATTGCACGTTCTTCTAGCTATAGGGGTGCACTTGTCAATGGAATTTCGTTTATTTTGTTCTTAAAAAAAAAAATTTAAAATAATTTGGAGAGTAGTTTGGCAACACGTGGATGGATTATTAAGAGGGAGAAGATTAGTTGGGGGATTGGTTAGTGGGGGGACCCTTCTTTTGTTTGTATCAGATTTGATGCATCAAGCAAAAGCACCTTTATTAGACGAGAGATGTTATGATTATGAGCATAATCACCATATCAGATTAATAAATTACAATTAATTAAGCAACATAATTTCTTTTTTTTTTTTTGAAAACCCTTTTTGCTTTTAGTTTTACATTTTTTTAATCTTCAATTCCTATGGTTTCTTTAACTTAAAATCTGAAATTAATAAGTTGTTCAATATTAAAACTACATAGAGATTGGGAGTAAAAATCAAAAACAAAAATCATTTACACCGAGATAAAATTATTTGTATTTATTTAAAAGAAAGTTGATAAATAACATGCGCTGCTTCACGATTGGTAAAGAACTTAAAGGCGTTTTGTTCTTTTAAAACTTCATCAACTCACAGTAAGATGGAATCCAACTATGGACTTTGATTTTAGACATAAATGTTTGTTGCTGAAAACTCCCAACTAGACAAAGGCCATGGACAACATTTAATCTTGGTGAGACAAAGATGGATTTACATTACTTCATTCCCTTTTGCTTCCAACCTCAAATAATATTTTTTTGGTTGCTATTTGCAACTTTTTTTATATGATATTGTCAAGGTAAAATTCTAGAATTGGGTTGATATACTTTCTGGGATAAACTCAATTTATTTGATTAAAGTTAGGACAATCCCCCATCATGAAAAGTTTAAAAAGGTTCCATTATGTCTTGAATATAAGCAAATAATAACATAACAAACCTCGATAAAACCAGATATTAGTGCTTATCTATGTCATAAAATTTTTATTTTTTTAAAAAATTTGTTTCGGACGTCTATTTAAAAATAAATATAAAAATATAAAATTTTAAATATATATAAAAATTAAATATACTTATATATAAAATATACTTATATTTGATATTTATCTTTGAATTCGAATAATATAAGTGCTCAAACAATAATTTACTGTAAGAATAATTAAAAAACATTAAACTAAACAATTTGACAAGATTTGAAAGAATGTAAAAATAAAAGAGCGGAAAGTTGATTAGTTTAGTGAGAATGTTTTAATTGTTTTTTTAAGCTCAGTTGATTATTTGATTGGATAGATAATGGTGAAAGTGAAATTGTGTTTTCATCAGCAGCTCTTTTGGAGATTCAACTTTTGTCCAAATCAGTGTGCTCCTTCCCTTCTTAATCCTGCAGAGAGTTGAATATGTAACTTCGTTTTTTTTGCTTTTAGGGCTTCTTGTTTATGCATTTATTTTTGATAAAACATATGCAATTAACGTAAATAAATGTTGCAAACATTGTTTGACTTTAGATGTTGATATCTCAACAATAAAAACATTGTGAAAAAAGAATAATAATGGGGCTAGCTAAGCCATAAGTAACCCTCCCCAGAGGTTACTATTGGTAGCACTTTAGCCATGTCCAGATCCATTTTATATGAGCAGTGAAATGAAATTAAAACATTAATTTACATTATTTACTTTTCGAAGAATCAGGTTCTGTAAGGGAAAAAAAAAGTACCCACAAAAACTCTTCAGATTTGATTGACAACGAAATGGGGGCATTCATGCATCCATGCATCAATGTTTTCGTTTACAGGGTTTGATTTTGATCCGTTGCAATGAAGAACAGAATAAATGCTGTCTTTGGCTCTCATCAAAAGATTCATCTCCCCTCCCCCCCCAAGGATTTGCATCCATCACTTTGTTTGTTTGTCTGGAAAGAAAATCTTTCTTTCTCTAATCTTCTTTGAGAAGCAATGTTTCGTCATGGGAAGTTTGTTCTAGCTGTTCTTTTGAATAGAATCTCAGCCATAATAATAATATCGTTGATTATTGCTGCAAATCCTTGGGTTTAGTATCTACGTTTGGGTGAGGCGATGCTAGTGTTCGAATAGTAATTTAAGAGGCTCAAGAAATTTATTTAGAAAGTGGAAGCGTTGATATATTTTACCTATATGGAGCACCTGATCATAACCAACTTTTTGTACCTGTTTGAGGGACTGTTTATTTCTTTAACTCCATCATTGGTAATTGGCCAGTAGTTGGTGTAAGTGTCCCATGCACGCTAGGTTTTTTTTTTTTTTTTTTTAATTGTTAAAGGCTCATCCAGACTTGTCTGAAAGAGGAGCTATCCGGCTCGTATTGAGTTGGATATAAGTAAATTTTTTTCGATTTGAGTTAGGTCAGGTTAAATTATTGTTTATTAATAAAAAAATATTTTTATTTAATTTTAATAATAAAAATATATAAATATTAATATAATAATATTTTTATATATTTTTGTATAATTACGGAAGTTTCCATATCAGCTCAGGCCTAACCTGATTCAAACATGAATAAGAAAAAATAAAAAATTTTCAACCTACGGTTTGACTCATGAACAAATCTCACCCTTAACCAAAGGCATGCACTTGGTTTATATATTAAAAATCAATCTATTGAAAAAGAAATTATTTAACTCATCATCAATGATTTCTTTTTCATAAAAGAAATTAATAAGAGGACATATATATCTTAAAATATATTAAAAATAAAATTTAATTAATTAAAAAAAGTAAATATATGATAATTTTGTAATCCGCTTACAAGATTAAAAATTTTAACTATAATAAAAAATAAACTCTTTATTATAAAGATACGTGCCATTTTCTTAATTAAGTTTCAAATTTCAAAGCTTGTTTTATAGGAAAAAAAGGGTATTTTAATTTTCAGTTTACCCTATAAAGACACTATTGCATTTTAAATATAAATGTATATATTTATCTTGATTTTCATAAAAGATGTAAAATTTTTGAATTTCATACAATATATTTTAAGAGAAAAATAAAAATAATAGAACTCTCCATTGGAGAGATAATAATGATTAAGAGAAATCTAAGATATATATAATTATGTAAATTTGTTGTTATTAGTCAATAAATTAAAGATGGTTAGAATTGTCGTTAATGATGAAAATGGTCCCAAGATGGTACTCCAACCTTGGGCCGCAATGGTCTAGTATAAGCATTAGGGTTTTTTTAATGATTCTCCGTAAGATATTTATTAAAATTAATTGATATATTATTTTTAATGATGATGTTAAATATAATAATTAATAATTTTTTACCTGTAATATTTTGGATAAAAATATTATTATATATAATAATCTTAAAAGATCTTTAATATGCTTGTTAACAAAATCTTATCAATAAACAATTAATAAGCTTTATTATATCTTATAAATATTAATGTTATGATAATCATTTTTAAACATGTATTTCACATTTCCAAACATTCATTCAAATAAATTTTTTATACGAAAATATTAAATTTATTGTAAATATATATATATATATATATATATATATATATTCATTTGTTAGAAAATGATATATGTTGGTTTATACTTTATACATATATTATCTTGATTTTCAGATAGGACAAAGTTTGAATGTTAATCTAAATTCCAAAAAGTTTCGTTAACGAGTATATTTAGGAATTAGGACAATCTTTAAACTTAGTTAATATATTATTTATAATAATAATATTATTAAATCTATTATTATTTTTTAAAATTATAAATGTTGGATTTTTAAATTGATACATTTTAAAATAAATTCATTAAAAAAAATACTTAAAATTAAAAAAAAATTCATCTAAATGCACTGCAAAAATAAAATCAAAATATCTAAGTATCTCGTATTATGACATAAATCATGGACAATTTTATATTAGCACATGTATCGATATTAAATTTTATTTATTTTTGTATGAAAATATGTGCCATGACTTTAACATTAAGAAAAGACGGAGTGCATGAAATAATAATAAATAGGCTTGGTTAAGAGGTATTTATAAACTCAAATATTTTTCACAATATTTTTTATATTTAATATATTATTTTCAATAAATTCAAAAAGGACAATACATTAATTATAATTTCTTTTAGGAATCACTTTAATCAATGTTATTAGACTTGATAAACATTTCATGTATGAAATTAACAATGATAGATTTGGGCCTTATTGGGCTATACAATTACGGTATCCACTAAGCTTATGGATCTTATTAAAAAAACCATATTGGGCCATTTATCCATCAGCCGGAGACCCGATTCAATATAATGCAAATACATCAGCTGGAGAATAGACCTGTTCATGGGTTGTGTTGAGTCGGATACGGACCGGACTTGAACATAGTATTAACATTAAATATACTTACTCAAGCCAGGCCTTGAATTTTGACCAAGCTCGCCCACATTTGGGCCCGCTCATATTATTTTTTTATAATTTATTTTTAAAATTTTTTTTTTAAATTTAATTTTTATCAATTCAATAATTTTCTTTTATTAAGTTTATAAATATAAATAATTTAACTTAGTTTTTAAAATTTAGAATATAATATTTTATATATGTATTGTTTATATAACAAAAATTACATAATACATAAAATATAAAATAAATATATATAATGTAATAGTAAAACGGGCTGGGCCGAGCTTTGAAAGTTGGACCCAAGGCACAACTCATTTTTTAATCGGGCCTAAGTTGTTTGTCTAAGCCCATTTTTCAGGCCTAATATGTTTGTCCAAACCCTCCTAAGTATCGAGCAGACTTTCAAGCTTCGACGAGTAGCCCAATCCTTAAACAAGTCTACTAGAGAAGTAGAAAAGTATGAGAGTTTCTTTTTTTTTGGACCAATATTGACCAACACTCGTACAACCAGTTCGTTTTACCTTAAAATTGGAACATATCGATTGGTACGACCAATACCGACCACCTCTAATAGAAGTCTTGATTAATGTGTGACTAAAATTGGTACCATTTCGTTTTCACCTGGTAAACTTGGACTAATAATGCTGTGTCATTGGCGGCGAATGAAATGCTTCCCTTTAATTTCTAGGCGAACTGCTGGATCGGCAAAAGGACAAGGCTACGATTCACAAAGGTTTCAAATGACTTTCTTGCTGTTGTATGAAGTCCAAGACGGCATTGCAGGTGTGAATTCTGGTAGAAAAAATAGTGACCAACTGGTGTTCTACGTACGTAGCCCATTCCCAACGAAGCACAGATAAAAAGAACGAAAAACAAAGTTGTATCTTGACCTTAATTCCTTTTCGTTTGCTTTTTTTGATCCTCCTTATCTGTATTTTTTTTTTCCTTAAATAAAATTGTTCTGGAAATGGGTGGTTCCATGGTAAATTGCAAGGATTTGCAGGCATTCTCGTCTATTTTTTATGGGTATTCATAAAAAAAAAAAAAAAAATTATGTGTCTTGGTGTTATTACAAGATTAAAACCTTATCATTGTCAAAAAGAACAAGAAAAAAAAAAAATGTAGGAGCCAAGCAGAAATCCTCCTCGCCATTCTAGATATGGTGGCGAATAAATCAATGCTAGCTTGCCACCTTGTATGGGCTGACAATTCATAATCAACTTAATTGGTCACATCTCTTCTATAAATGGCCTCATTCGAATTTTTTATTTTTTTAAATATTTTTATTTGATATTTATATTTTATATATATTTAAATATAAATATATTAATATCATCTTTTAAATATATATATAAACTTAAAAAATAAGTATATGCTTACCCCAAATCCATGTTTGTTAATTATTACCACAGTTGTTTGGACTGAATTTTGCTGTCTCCAACATGTAATTACTTGAACAATTTGGGGCAATGAAGATCGAAAGAAGATTCAAAGAAGAAAAGAAATAAAATAGTTGAAATTTTTTTGTGATTACCAATTTTTACCATGTCAAGATCAACGCTGACTACTGAAATTTTGACGGGCCTATAACTATGCTGGGAATCATGTTGTCGAAGATCACACGTTGTTATGAAATGAAAAATATTTTATAATAAGTAAAATTTGATAATCTTTAAATCAATAATAGCGCAGTATGTGAAAATATGTTCTAAATTTATATTAACGTCGTGTGAAAACACAGTCTATGTTCTTGCTTAGGGGTTATTGTTGGAGGTATAATGATCTCATATCAATTAGTCAAGTATATGAACCGTGACTTATAAAACATAAGGCATCTTTCTCTTAACGAGGCATTTTTTTTAAGGGATAAAATTGAGAATAATCTGCGCGCATTACTCCAAAATAGATAATACTTCACAGTGAGCTGAGTTCGATAATCTTGCATCAAAATATATATCATAATTGCATGTACAATTAAGTGATCATGATCGGGTCATATCACGATTTGAATTTTTTTAAATCTTTTCTTCAAATCAGGTCTGACATAATTCGATCTGTAAATTTAAATCACTAAATATCATAATCAAATCAAACTTATTGATTCAAAGTGAATTACCTGATCTTTAAGCAGATCTACACTCTATGCAACAATCTCAAAAACAATGTACATATATATAGGTATATATTAAATTTTAAAGCTTTCAATTAATTCACCCAAAAAAACATTACATGTGCTGTCTCCTGCTGCTTTTGAGAAACCAAACTTATAAGTTTTCACCTCATTGACAAATTTGCATTCTCTTGTCCCCACCGGTGTGCTTTAGAACATGCATCCATTTCCAATCCCATTATTAAAATTCATCTTTCATATGGTTTTCTAGCAATCTGGTTTGATGTGAACGTTGTTATCAGATAATGATGAACTTTGCTGATTCCAAAGTACTGTAAAATCCAACAGAGACGGCGTCTTCCTTATGAAACATGTTTTAGTTTCGTTGTTTTGCATTGGGAAACAACCGAGTGGAGGTAAATGAATCACATGATGGCTGTAATCCCATATGAAATCAGTTTTTCCGTATAAGGCCAACTATTTCATTAGTGTAGTTAAAGTATTGAACTTTTAATTTTAGTAAGCAAAATTCAAGTTCCGACAATCTCAAATACTTTTAAAAAAAAAAAAAAGTCCATGTTGCCGACCTTTGGATTACTGCAGCCTTAGGATGCATCACTTTAAGGCGTCAAGATGGATGTCTCAAACAAGGCGAAGGTAAACATCGAACATCCCACATGGTTGAACTGCAAAGACTGGCACATAAGGGTTTTAATTCAGAAGGTCAAATTTTGGACCACATAGTTTCAGTCTCCTAATTGCATGACAATTTGGTAGGTTTGGTTCCTTCTACTTGGCTTAGGTCGATTTCAACTGTATTTACTATTATCAGACAACAAAATTAATCAGTTACACTGATGTGGAGAAAAAAAAAAAAAAACATTCACATTTTAACGCCCGGTTATCCATATAATCGGACCCAAATACATCACGGGCTATTCACTATTGTAATTATTTATACCGAAGCAGACCTTAAAAATAACAAAATCCCGACTTTATATCAACTCTAAAAAGAATTGGAGTAAAAGAAAATACAATTATCTAAGAATTCATCCCTTTTAACCATTTAGTTTAAATTTCAGATTTCAAAATAGAAGTATTTCGTGAGTATAATATTGGACTAGAAAATATAAACAAAATAAAAAGAAAGATTAAGGAAACTATTCCTAATTCATTTGATACTATAGTTTGTTTAAGGCTTTAGGTTCAAATCAAAGAAAACGTATCTTTATATAATAAAACCTTGAGGATTTATAAGTATTTAAATTAGATGATATTTTTAATATAAGTGTATATGAAAATATAATTAAATTTTAATATGTAATATGATACAAGAAAGATATCGTAAAATTTGATCATCACGCAAAAGAAATAAAGAAAGGGAGAGTCAGCGGTTTGCCTGGGGATTGAACTGCACCAATTGGTCAGCCATTTGGGCTGCAAATGGCCAGTCTCGTGACTTGCCGTGCTAATTATTGACAACATTGGCCAACCGAAATTTGTCATAAATGACTGCTTCTCATGCCACTGACATATTACCCGCCATATTACATGAATGAAATATCAAATTAAAAGCTAATGATTTATTTGATATAAATTAAAAAATAATAACTCAGTTAAATATAATAATTAAGGATTTATATAAATAAAATGATAAATTTTAGAGATTTTTAAAATTTATTTTAGCCAAATATAATTCATTCCTAAGCACACCAAATTACCTAAATTTAACGTTGATATAATAAAGTACTTAAAGTGCAAAACCAACTACTAAGTATCTTGAAGAATGTCCCTCAAAAGGGGAAAAAGAAAAAGGTATCTTGAAGAATGGCATGATAATGCTTGCAAAAATAAATTAATAAGTAAAAAAACACTTGATACATGACTTACAACTAACATAATAGTTCAAGTATTTTCAAACATATGAAAAACATTTGGCCAATATTTTTCCTCAAGTGATAATATTTTTTTACAAATGTTTAGTACATTATTTGAACTAAAACATGAAAAAGCATCCAGCCACTTTCAATAAAGCAATCATTTTTTTATGACTAATGTATATATTTTTTTTAACTTATATGGTTTGATTGCATTCTAATTCTACCAACTATTTTGCCATTTACTAGGGGCTTTGACCTAGAACATGAAAACCCATGAAATCCTAATCATTATTTATGACTATAATGTATAACAAAAAAAAAATAAGGCTGATCCATGAACATCAACAAACAGTCCTTAGTACTATCTGAGCTAACAAGAATTTCTCGATGATTGCCTAGTTGTATGCCGATTATGATGAAGAAAAAAAAAAACCCAGAATTTGTGCTATCAAAGTATTTCAGATTTTCAGAGTACGTAAGACTTTGCAATGGATGCAAATTGAAAACTACAACTTACACCCAGAAAAAATAAATAAATAAATAAATAAATAAATTAAGGCTATTGATATAGATTAAACAATGTATATACAATTACAAAAAACCAGTTTGCAAACGTGTGTGTTTTGTCGTGTACGTTGCAAGCTAGGTTTTCCTAATTGAGACCTTGAAAATACATGCATTGTAAGTTGTAACATGCATGAATTTTTGGAGGTCACATGAAACACAATAAATTTCATCAAACCTTTGGATATTATTTTTTTTTATTTATATAGCCCCCCAATCAACTCACCAAAGCAACAAAATTTGACTATTTTGATTGAGATAATTGCGATAAATAGCATTGATTAAGGATCTTAACAAAGATTTTAACTATGTATGGTGTAAATAGTTTTTCATTAGTATTATTATCTTTGATAATTTTTAAGAATGATGGAGCCGACTTATCATATATTACGCAGGAATCTAAGTTCTACCTGCATGAATCTAGCTGAAAAAAGGTGCAACATATGATAGATCATTATCACGTGTGAAGACATGAAACACCCTCTTTTTAACTACTAAAAACTATAGTATCCAGATATATTATTATTATTATTATTAAACAAAGCTATAAAATACGTACTTCTTAATCTAAGTGAGATAAGATCATGCCCTAAATAAGCAAAAACTAGGAAATTAACTTTAATGGGAGATTTTATAAGCCCTAAAAGGTCTGTTCTAACTTTCTAGTGACTACTTTAACCCCTTCAAATGTACTTACTTAATTCACTGACCATAAGAAAAGAGATTTTTAGAGACAGATAAGAAGATGATCAAAAGAAATATCTTTTTTATCTTGATTTTAGCAATATTGGAGACGAATGTTGTCTGTAGTTTAATAATATTAAGAACAAATGTTATCCCAAAATATTTTAGAGACATAGTTTCAAGGAAAACTGTCCTAGTCAATTTTTTATCTCTAAAACTTTAAGAATAAATTTTCATCTTTTGAAAATAATTATTTATTATCCTTGATCTCTTTAAATTTTATAGTGACTCCTAGAAATTTTTAAAAGAAAAAAAAAAAAAATCTTTCATATATAATAACTTATAAAAAATTAAGAAAAAAAATAAAGAGATAGGGTTTATGAATATTGGGTTTTTTTTTTGTTTTTTAATGAAATAATAAATTAAGAAAAATAATGTTGAGAACACTGAACATATACTATATGATACAGATATGTATGTATACAGTGATATTTATAGGTATATAATTCAATTCAAGTGAGAGGAAGTAATAAGATAACGTGGGCTTGCGTGCTAAACTGACAGACGTAGAGGCCCCCGTAGATGGGTGATTATCGAGCACATTTGCCCTTAACCCACTTGCCTTCTTACCCCAGTTTGGAGACACTCGGATAAAGACAGTATGGCGTATCTCTCTTTCTTATATTCTAGTAGGGACTAGGGACTAGAAAAGAATAATTAAAATATAATATATATATATATATATATATATATATTAAAATTTATATAAAATAAACTTTTAAGAGAGTAAAATTTTATAAATATATAACATTTTAAAAATTATTATAATAAAAAATTTTAAATTTTTTTTATTTTATATTCACATAGTTTATATATATAAAAAAAATATTTTTATTTGATGTAACGAGAATATATATATTTATGCAATGATATTAAATTAAATATTATTATTCATCACATATAAATCCTAAAAAACCTATTTAGCAAGCAGTATAGCCCACTGCTTTCTTCCATGCAATCATATCACTCCTCTAGCTTTCTTGCTCTTCTCTTCTTGTTTACTTTGTTTCTTTGCTCTTCCCATTCCATAACTTTAATTTTCTTATTTTAATTTCTTCCCTGACAAAACCACATCTCATTTGTCTCTCTCTCCTTAAACTTTCCTTTTGATTCTTTCCAGACACAAATATACTTTTATTTTTTTTTTCTTTTCAATACAATGTCAAGCAGAAGATCACGTTCCAGGCAATCAGATGTTTCCAGGATCACTGATGATCAGATCACCGATCTTGTTTCCAAGTTGCAACAGCTTATCCCTGAGCTTCGTGGAAGGTGCTCCGACAAGGTACCAAAACACTGGTCCATTTTTGTGTGGCCTTCGTTCACTTTTTAAGATAAGTCATACATATATTCACAGCCTCGTTTATTTTCATGTGTTGCACATAGGCAAAAAGGTGAGGTGTGAACTCAAGCATGTTTAGCTAGTACACTCCAATGTTTCTTTTTTTTTTTTTTTTTTTTTTTTTTTTAATTTCATGTTTATTCTTTAAAAAAATCTTGTTGTTTTATTAATGTTTTACCCTTTAATTTCTCTTTCAGGTACCAGCTTCCAAGGTCTTACAGGACACCTGCAACTATATCAGAACCTTACACAGAGAAGTGAACGACCTAAGCGGCCGGTTATCCGAGCTATTAGCTTCAACAGACACCGATAGCGACCAAGTAGCCATTGTCAGGAGTTTACTTCTGTAATAATCAAACCCTTGGTTTTCCTAGATTAAGTATTATTCACCTTTTTCCATATCTAGGGTTTGTTGATCTTATCAATTGTAGTGATGCAGAAGTTCAAGGGTTAAACATGGGCTAGTTAACAATGTTGTATAATCCTTGTCTTCATGAGACTTGTATATTAATCAAGTCTGTCATCATAAAGGAGTATATTTTATGAGTTGATTTACAGCTAAGATTAGTATGGAATATCACTGCCTTGTTGTCTATATTTCTATATTTTATGATTATCTTGGTTTATTCATGGTGGCGCACGGTTCTCATGAATATTAGATGAATATGGCAATATTTCAAACTTATAGAGGAAGGCTAGCCTTGGCCATAGATATATATAACTTTATATTTGATATACTGACGATGCATAAAATTATTAGTAAATAAAATCATACAATTTTATAAAAAATTTTAAAAATAAATTAAAATAATTTTATTTTAACGAAATAGCATCATCTGTTATAACCGTATATTCTTTTATAATCCAAGAAATTTATTAGAAAAAGATAGATGTCTCACAAACACCTTAGAAACAAACAAAAAACACACCACCAGACCAGAGACATTCGTGCGCCTACCACAAATTTGGTTTACACCACCTCAAAAAAAGGCAACACAACATTCGAAAAGAAAAACAAAACACTTAAATTACCAGCAAACAACCAAGTCAAAAGTTCTGTTAGTCCCAGCTTTAGCCAAAGAATCTGCCATCCCATTTGCTTCCTTACAGATCTTCGACCATTCCACCTTGGTTACAAGCCGCAAAAAATTCATCAATCTCCTCAAATAAATCCCACATATTCCAAAGGTCTTTGATTCTGATTTTTACACCAGGCTAGAGCGACACTAGAATCAGATTCAACAATTAAGTTCCCCATGGAACACTTACCAGCATTCACAAAAATCTTCAAGGCCATTCTAATAGCTTTAAGCTCTGCCTCATTAGTCAGGAAAAAAATAGTTACTATATTCGAATTTGAATCTCTCAAAATACCACCACCCCCAGCCAAACCCGAACTGCCATTGAACGAGCCATCCTCGTAAATTTAAGATAACCATCTTCAGGGGGGAGCCAAGTGACTGACATCGTTAAAATGAATATTCTGAGATAAAGATCGACAACTAACTGGATCAGACCACCATAATGATTCAGGGAACTCCGAGAGTCACAGCCCGCTTTAATCCAAGATAACGATCGAAGTTTTACTAGAAATAGGATCTCTTCCGCTCATGAAGATTGGTTATTAAAAACCACTTCATTGCGCATTAACCATATCGACCATAGTGCAGCAGCCCATGAGACAAACCACCTCCCCTTCGTACAACCTGCAAAGGGTGGGTCGAAACAAAAAATAATAAATTTGGAAAGAGTTGGTGGAGGACACCATTGAACTTGCCACCACTGCATAAACGAACACCAGAACTGAAAGATCCAAGTACACCCCTAAAAAAACATGATTAATCTCTTCGTTCCTCAATATCATGTCAACTAAGGAATTCCCTTTTGGGGTCGAATGTTTCCAATGAACATCTTAAACAAGCTATTGCTCTTGTTATCAATGATAACCTTGATTTTGTGTATGCAATAAATTTTTTTTAGGAAGAGCGCGCAATAATTGAATAAGCTGCAACTGAGAAAGTGTGTTTGGCTTATTATTTTTGGATTTTGTACATTAGTCTTAAATTGTGGAGTACGAAAGATATAGAACGTCTCGTTGATTGTTAATTAATGAGCAAAGAATACGGTGGGAATAGAGATATTCAGTGTCGAGTTGTGATGAAAAAAATTTTAAAATTTTTTGTTCAAGTTTAGTTTTAGTTTGGTCCATTTATATTTATCGTTTATGATTAATAAAAATTTTTATATTAATATTTTTATATTTTATTATTAAATTTAAATAAAAATATTTTTTAATTATTAAATATTAATTCAGATTTAATCGGGATTTGCCTGGATTAATAATAGCCTTGTTCAAAATTTGACTTGAATGGACCGAATCTATCAGGTCAAATAGATAACTTAGTCCCAAAATACATCTAAGAAAAAATTCTAAAACTTAATTTTAGACTAGATTATAAGAAAGCGAAGATGCTTTAAGTCTAATTATTTTAACCCGTGATGATAGGTAGCCCTTGGCTGAAATTAATTACAAGAAAATGTTAAAAAAAAAGGTGAAAGTCCACTAGTAATCTTTGTACTATAACTAAAGGAGCATTTTAATTCCTAAACTATTAAATTTAGTATTTTATTTAATATACTTTTGAAATTATAGAAAAAATAGTAAATGATGTTAAAAAAAGATAAAAGTTCACTATTAGTCCTTATACTATAACGAAGGGAGCATTTTAGTCTCTGTACTATTAAATTTAGTATTTTATTTTATGTATTTTTAAAACTATAGCAAATAAAAAAAATAGTAAATAATGTTAAAAAAGGTAAAAGTCCACTACCAATCATTATACTACAGTGAATGGAGCATTTTAATCCCTATATTTTTGAAAATATAGCAAATAAGAAAAAATTATTAACGGTGTTAAAAAAGTCATTTAAATATTAACAAAATATTGATATATTATTTCATATAAAATTTTAAATTTTATACAAAAATAGGTTTAGATTTAAGGTTAGGTTTTGGGTATTTTTTGTATAAAATTTAAAATTTTACATCATATGATATATCAATGTTTTATCTATATTTAAATAATTTTTTAATACTATTTATATTTTTTTATTTATTATAATTTAAAAATATAAAATTAAAATATTATATTTAATAATATAAAAAATTGAAATACTTTCTTTATTGTAATCCAAGTATTTTTAGTAAACTTAAAAAAAAAAAATTCTGTTAATGATCTTCGTTTAAGGAAAGTGAGATTTAGATTTTAGTAGTGCTGGGCCCAGAAAGGTCAACCTTGGAAGCTGATGACAATGGCCGTACACGTGATTTGCGGCTACTCTAACATTTATTTATTTATTGAAATGGGCTTGAACCCGTGAACTCGTGATGCTCGCTTGTGAACACAAAGTCATGTAAAATGATAAAGAAAAAAGAAAATAAAAAAGAAGTGGTTTAATGCTCATTTAATTTGCCATCTTTTCTTCAAGTTGTATGATTTGTTTCTGCCACATAAACAATTTAGATTCAGAGCATGAGATTTAGCTTGCCAACTTTTATCACACATGAAGAATTTTTAATTTTTTATTTAAAAATTAAATTTTAATATATATTATTTTAAAGATCATACTCTGAATCAAAATGATCCATGCATGAACGTTATTTGTCTCGCACATTTTATTAAATATTTTTACTATTAAATTTGAAGCTCTAGCTATAAGTTCAAAAGATAACGTGTGATATGTCTGATCGTTATGTATGGTATATCACTATTTCATAAAAAATTTTATTAATAGTATTTTAAGGTATCTTTAAAATCAATTAATATATTAATATATTATTTATATTCATAATATTTTATTTAAATATAATTATAATAATTTTATTTGACATTTTCAATGCATATGATGTATATACATCACTGTATATGTTAACTTTCTTTTTACCATCGTATATATAATAACTTTAAAAAATATATTTATAAATAAATCAACAAGATCCTTGAATGAATCTTAATTGATAAAAGATCATTATTTAAATTATAAATAAAATCAAATTATTAGAAAAAGGGGCCGAAATAACTGCCTTTCAAGATTAAAGAATTTTATATGTCTTTTGAGTGAAGTATATATCTAGTATTCTCGTTTCTTGGTTTAGCATCAGTCCTTGATGTTCTTTGATTAATGGCATCATTGTGTTGCTATTTATATTGAGTATAATATTGGATCTTATGTTTCTCCCATATGACAGTTCTATAATCCGTATTTTTTGCTCGTTGGAAATCTCTAGGGTGCGATACTTTTAGATCAAACTTATATACATAAGTCGCTTGGGGCATATATGATGAGTTTCATTTTTGGAAGGAACCCTTCAAGAAGGTATGAAGATGAAGGAAGTTCCAAGTGTCATGCGTCTGTCTTTCTATCTCTTTTGTGCTTACGAATGCCTTTTGGAGCAGCCACCATTGAGATGCCAATTCTTTTATTAAGATAAAAAATTAATCAACTTATTTAATATAATTTTAATATGTCTATTAGTACTTAATTTTTATTTTTTTATTTAGTTTAGGTTAAATATTTTTATTTTTTATTCAATTTATCTCCTTATATATAAATACTTATTTATACTAATATTTTTATAACATAAAAAATATAAAAAAATTTTTTTCTTTTTTTTTTTCTTTCTCGTCCATCAATTTAAAATTTTAATAACTTTATCTTATCACGGTGGACAAGCGCTGTCGTTTCGTTCGCTCAGGATGTCGTCGAAAGCCATGTTGGCGATGGCATATGCGGTACTAGGCAAATATGCTTTAAAGCAAGGCCAAAGCCTTTTGATGAAATCTCATCAAGTTTCGGCAACTGCTGCAACTAAAGTTGCTGAACTTGCCGGAGGATTGGCCTCACTGACGAAATTTGTGCCGCTGTGGATGCTGTGAGCTCTGTGGACGAGAGGCTACCATGTCTCGGAGAACACCAAATCAGCCATTTCTGCTTTGAGCAGAACAGCTGCGCGCGGCTGCTGCAAACAGTGTGGTCAGCAGCAGCCAGCAAGCAACTACCTTTCCAAGTGAAACGATGCATTTGTCACCTGGCAGAAAATCTGTCAGATTTGTGAAATCTAACTAATTAATTAAACCATCTTATTTCCACGTGTCTTGCAATGATTCGCTATCCATACGCTTGACTCCAGCCGGCGTGCCTTTGTCGGTGGACGTCATTTTTTCGTTCGGCTCCCCGAATAATTCCCTATCAATCGTCATTTACAAATACAACTTTTGCTGATGGATGAGTCTTACTGTGTAAGTAGTACTGATTAATCTATTAAAAAATAATAAATAGAATCTTAACTCATTTTTTTCCTCTTAAATACAGTGATTTAAATCAACGGTCCTGATCCATTCCTTTTTCCACCTCAATCAACGCCCTAATTCAACACTTTCCCTTCTTGCTTTGTTTTCCTTGATGTGTACTTTTGTTCTCACGACTGACGCGTGATGATCACCAGTCAAATTTCAAAAACAAAGATAATTGACCCTGCACCTAAAGATCTTAAAACGCCTCCGCATTACTCTTGGTGTAGATGCGACGTACCCAAACACAGCAGCCACAAATGCTAGCGGGAGTCGAGAGGCCGTCCTTCTTGCTTCGCCCGCCCAAATTTGACCTCGGTTCAACTTTAATGCCCCCTTCTGTAACCCTAACAATCAGATCCAAATAAAACAACCAGGAAAAAAAAGACAATTTTTATTTTTATTTCACTTTTTAATTTTGATTTTGCATTCTAAATTCTTAATGTGAAGGTCCAATTTAGTTAGCTCGTGGAGGATAACCAGCAATTTGAGTCAAAGAGGTTATGGCAGGAATGAGTGACTCAGTGTCGATCAGGGTTCCGTATAGGAGCTTAAAGGAGGACTTGGAGGTTGAAATGATCGACGATCCTCATTGTCATGTCGATCTGAATTCGTCTCCTAACTCTTCTTCGTCTAGGATTCTCAACGGAAACTCCAACTTATCATCGCCGATCCACGTCAGATCTAAGGATTGTAGCTTGATGACTCTGGTTCTTAGTTGTACGATCGCAGCCGGGGTTCAATTTGGTTGGGCTTTGCAATTATCGCTTTTGACTCCTTACATTCAGGTCTTTCCAATGCTTTTTTTTTTTTTTTTTTAATACTTGTAATCTGTGTTCTTTTAACTTAACTTTAAGGGAAAATTTAGGTTATTGACTATGAATATTGTGAAATTTGGATTTGATGCAATGTGTTGGAATTATGATTATTTTATTATTAGATGATATCTTTGTGTTTTCTTTATGTTTTTTTTTGGAAATGGGAAATTAATCAGCAGGTGTACTTTTTGTTGACATTCTTGAATTGAATTAGTTAGAAAGTAGACCCTGCAATAGCAGCATTACTCTTTCATTACTGTTCACTCATTAATTTACTTAATTCTCTCGGATTTTATAAAGAAGTTAGGTGTAATTACAAGTTGGAAAAGAGAAATCATTGTGTTAAGAGACTTTCTTTATTACCCTTTTCTAGAAATTCCTCCAATAATTTGTAGAAATTCTTATCATCTTCAACAATATCATGTACGACGGCCAGAAATTGAAAAAAAAAAAAAATTCAATATTTGAAATAGGGAGGGTAATGTTTACTATCAACTAGATAGCCTACACTTTTTGCATGTGGATTATTGGCATGTATGTCAGAAAGGGAAGAATACATGGCCATTTTTCAAAGAACATATGGATAATAATATGTTTTTCAAAATCTTTTGTCAAAGTCATACTCAAGTAATAGTATCTCTTCATTTTTCTGTTAATTTTTTGTTAGCTTCAGCCATGATTTATTTTCCACTGCTTTGAGCTTCTCTTCAGCTTATGATGCTTTCCATTTTGTTTGACTTTGTGTATTTGGTTGATTCATGCAGACACTTGGAATAGAGCATACTTTTTCTTCATTTATTTGGCTCTGTGGTCCAATAACTGGTCTTGTGGTAGGTCATGGCAACCATATTACACATAATTTTGTATTATTGCCTATCCTTTTGGGTGTAACATGGCATTATAAGATGGTAAATTGATAAAATCTGATAAAACAGCTTGTGCTACATTTTGAACTAACTCATAAAGGGCTAGGGAAGGGCTCACTTCATGCATCCTAGGTCCTTATAGAAGAGGGAGAATGGGTACCCTGGAAGATTTATTTGTCTGATTGCATAGTCGTGAACTACTTTGTTTATTCTAATCTTCATGGTCTCCCTTCATACCCCAGGGATTTTTTGGTGCCTTTATCCCACTGTAGGCAGTTGATTGGCTTCATTGTCTCTCTCTCTCTCTCTCTCTCTCTCTACATATGTGTGTGTGTGTGTCGTTTTGCAAATTAGGCGGCAGGCTATATTTGTGTTAATAGCCTCTTGGCTATAGACGTGGTGCTTCAGTGATAAATGTAAATGACTACAGTTAAAAAGAAGTCAGAGCAATAATGCCTATCTCTATTTGTGATTTATTGAATTGACTTACATTTGATGTTAGGTTCAACCTTGTGTTGGTATTTGGAGTGATAAATGCACTTCAAAATATGGAAGGAGACGGCCTTTTATCCTAGTTGGATCGCTCATGATCTCTGTGGCTGTAAGCATCGAAGAAGATTGTTCTACCTATTAAATAATTCATTCTTATATGCTATGCTTTATGTGTTTTATATCTGCTAAACAAAGTTTTGTAATTTAGGTGATAATAATTGGGTTTTCTGCTGATGTTGGTTACATATTAGGCGATACAAAGGAGCATTGCAGGTTTCATTTTCTGCTTTTGATTCCTTCTCGTATCTTATAGCAACCCCCCCCAACCCATCACAAATAAAAAAAAAAAAAAGGAGAAGAAATTGACGAAACAATATATGCATGCAGTACATATAAAGGTACACGAACAAGGGCAGCATTTGTCTTTGTTATTGGGTTCTGGATGTTGGATCTTGCTAACAATACAGTGCAGGTAAGCCTTCCATGAGAATTATTTCTTTGTTGCTGTTTGCCTTTGTATGTCTTTGTTAGCTAATAATTTAACTTTTATTTTCTTAGGGACCGGCTCGTGCCCTTCTGGCTGATCTCTCAGGTGAACTCTGTTCTTTCCTAAGAAAAATGGAAAAATTTCTAGTCTAGACATGGTAAAGTTGAGATGTTTAGGTTTGATACCTCTCATTTACAAGGTCCTATAATACCACACATTTTGATTACTGTTCATGACAAGTTGCTGGATGGCTATGTTTTAGGTCCTGATCAACACAATTCTGCAAATGCTATATTTTGCTTATGGATGGCTATTGGAAATATCTTGGGATTTTCAGCTGGTGCTAGTGGGAGTTGGCACAGGTGAAAATGTTTTCATGAGTTTTATTGCGGTGAAACAAACAATTATGGATTCATACAGTGATTTGTTTCATTGTTTACTGCATTTAGATATTGATCTAATTCTACAAATTATCTCAACACAGATGGTTTCCTTTCCTGAGGAGTAGAGCTTGCTGTGAAGCCTGTGCCAATCTTAAAGCAGCATTTCTTGTTGCCATGGTGAGTAGCATTGTCGATTGAAGTTTGACACTGATAAAGCTTTTTAGGATGTTAAAACTGAAATTCCTCTGCTAAATGTTCCTTCAGTACGTTTGATTTGTCAATTAATGGTTTGAATTATGGTATGTTACTTTGACATGCTTACTGATTCTTTAGATAAAGGTATTAAATATGAGCATGATGTTTACTGTGATTGAAATTGTTGATCTCAATTGCATTTATCATTATATTGCTGATCTCATGAGCTTTGAAAGTCAGTTTCTTTGTTGTTGGGCCAAATTTTCTCACGAGATGACCTAGAAATAGTTATTTCTGCTACCGTCTAAGATTAACAACGTAGACATGTGGTATTGCTTCTCTAAACTTTGAATGGCTTTTCAGCAGTTAGTTCCTGTGTTTGAATGCCAATTTGCGCTTGCATATGTTTTCCAATACTCTATTGATGCCATCCTGCATATTCTCAAATAATTGTTTGGCATTTGTGCAGGTGTTTCTCTTATTTTGTACTGTTATTACTGTATGTTTTGCTCAGGAGATTCCACTTCCATTGCCAGCAAATCAGCCAGCTCGTTTATCGGATTCTGCTTCTTTGTTGGATGATTCCACACAAAAAGGCTTTCAACACCTAAAATCAAAAGCTGATGTGTCTGTTGTTGCCAATGCTAGTGGAAACCATGCTGAAAATGGATTTGAACAAGTATCAAAATCCAAGCATACTAACTCAAAAGATACAAATGTTCAAAATGAAGTTTTCGGTGATGGGCCTGGAGCCGTACTGGTCAACTTGTTGACCAGTTTAAGGCATTTACGGCCTGCAATGCACTCAGTGCTTATTGTTATGGCTCTCAGTTGGGTAAGTCCGAAGATTTTGTTTTCGGCAATTTGATTCTTTGAAATTGGCCTTGAGCCAATGTTCTGTACGTTGATTGCAGACATTTAAGGATTGTTAACATTTTCATCTGATGGTTGGCTACAATTTCACAACCCTTTCTCATCCCCCAATGAGAAATAAGAAAAGGAGGAAAAGGAAGCAGTCATTTATTATTTTTGTTTTCATGTGTATTTGGGTCTTATTTGCAGCTTTCCTGGTTCCCGTTCTTTCTATTTGATACGGATTGGATGGGAAGAGAAGTCTATCATGGTGATCCGAAAGGGAATGAATCGGAAATGAAGTTGTATGATCAAGGTGTTAGAGAAGGTGCATTTGGTTTGCTATTAAATTCTGTAAGAACTCAAAGTTGATTGCCAGTTGTTAGTCTTAACATTTTTTTTTTTCCATCATTTGAAGTTAGGGTGGTGATATTATTTGCTGAGGACTGTTGGTAATTATTGTTATTTTTTAATTCATTTCAATATAGGTTGTTCTGGGCATTAGTTCTTTCTTTATTGAACCTATGTGTAAACGGATGGGGTCAAGACGTGTTTGGGCAATGAGCAACTATACTGTGTTTGCCTGTATGGCTGTCACAGGTATAATTAGTTTGGTATCTGTCAGAGAATATTCTCAAGGGATCGAACATGTAATTGGAGGGAGTACAGCAATCAGGATTGCTGCCTTGGTTGTATTTGCTCTTCTTGGCTTTCCTCTAGCTGTATGTATCAAATGACTTGCACTAAATTTCTATATCCTTAAGTTTTTCTTTTCAAAATTTTGTATTTTTGCACATTAATTTGTCTTGTTCTTGCAGATTACCTATAGTGTTCCGTTTTCTGTTACCGCAGAGTTAACTGCTGATTCTGGTGGCGGCCAAGGTTTATATCTCAATTATTTGCTCTAGCATGCGCTTCTGCTTTATATGGTTAATGAATCAATGAATCTGGAAAATCGTAACAATTCACATGTCTGTGCAGGATTGGCAATTGGAGTTTTGAACCTTGCTATTGTTATTCCTCAGGTACAAAAGTTTATATGTTGTCATAATAATTTTTTTTTTTTTACTTTTTATTATCTCAGAATGTTTCATACTACTTAGGAAGTTGGTTTTTTTCCCTTCATAGCTTACAGTCTCTACCCATTTGAGCTCCAAATATCTAAGCATTTTGGATGCTTTGCATTTTCAAAAGTTTGTATTTTGGTTACCATTTTGCCATATAAAAGAAAATGTTGATTGTATTGTAGTAAATTGAATGAAAAACTGGTACCTTTGTGCTTTCTCAATTTAGTTAAAGCTAATTTTAAATGAATTGTTGGTTCCTTCAGATGATTGTATCTCTGGGTGCGGGTCCGTGGGATGCTCTATTTGGTGGAGGAAATATACCGGCCTTTATTTTGGCTTCCTTCTGTGCTCTGGCTGCGGCGGTTATTGCAACTCTCAAGCTGCCTGATTTGTCAAGTTCCTTCAAGTCATCTGGTTTTCATTTTGGCTAAGGCCCAAAATGGTCTTTAATCTCTGTTATATGATATGCTTGGCAACCAACCATGGAAGTGCTGTCATTTGCTTTCAGAGGATGGCTTCCACCATAATTGGTGCGTATAATTTTTCATAGCAACAGATATGCTAACTACATATCCAAATTCATTCATTTTTTTTCCCACTCTATTTAGTGTAAATTGCTCATTTACTATAGTGAAAAAATATACATGCACAGGACAGGATGATTTATTTCTCACATTATAAACATTATTTTTCCTTTGTTCTCTACTTGCCATGGTCATTTTCCATTTTATAGAATTGTAGCTGATAAACTGTTTTTGATCCCCCCATTATTATCAAAGCATATGCTATTTATGATGTGGATGATTTATCAGCATTCATATGTAGCTTGTTTTATGTACTTACATAAGTTCATAAAATAAGCACACCTCAATTCAATTTAATTATAAGATAAAGATGTTAAATGTAAGTTCTATAAATTTGAAATGTGCAAATCTGCATTTATAATTTCTTTAAAATAAAAAGGAGTTGGATGTCACTAAATTTCTTTTGAAAATACAAAATTCCAGAATAAACTCACATTAAATTATGCGTCCTTTGATGGCTAGTAAATAAATCCTAAAAGACTAACTTAAAAAAAAAAAAAAAAACTGTGGTGAAATTTAAAAATAAAATAAAATAAAATAAAATAAAATGACAATCAACTAGCGAGTGTTTAGCACGTGGCAAGTACATGACCAGCAAGGGCTAAACTATCTGCTTCTGTCAAACTGATAAACCTCGATCATGGCCTCTGCTTCTTTTCTTTCACCGGCCGCCACCCACCATTTCCTCCACTTCTCCAAACTTCACCAACACCCTGGCTTACAATGTTTTGATGCATTTCTAACTTCTAAGACACATTGGCAACTTGCCTAAATATGGCTGCATATGATAAGTTGACACCATTCTTTGAAATAAAACACTTGAGACTTTTGGATACAGATTGTTCTTTAATTTTCTCAAATGAGATCTATTCAATTATATCACCAAATGGAAAATCCCAAGTATTGTCTTAAATTTGGGATCATTGAACCCTACGGCAGCAATAATAGTGTAACATGGGAACGGTAAAAAGTTAGAAAAGGGAAAAAAAGAAAAAAAGAGTTGGAATGTTAAGTTTGAACCTGTTAAAAGCCTCTTCTTCCACACTTTCTGTGACTTCCTATTTGGTATGATAACCCTGAGAACACCATGAGTACGCAACCCCATTGCTTTGTAAACGGTGGATTGCCACTCAGCAGAGGTGACACCACGATGCTGACGACTTTGCGTGTGGTGTTACTGGTCGTGTTTGCCAAGGACCCAAATTGACTTATGGTCAAGAAAATGAAATTCTGGCCAACAGCGCCGCCGTGGCAATAAAGGAAGATATCCCAAACTGCTTCTAGATGCTGCTTGCAAAACTCTACTGCCTCAAAGCCACTACCATGTGGCCAGCCAAACATATAGATTATGTTGTTTATGGTACCCCATTAGTTCATTCCCAACATGATATCCCAAGCACTTGTCTTTAGAAACCTAGGCAAAGGAGACCAAAAAAAATTGAGCAATACAAACTCAAATTTACAAGAGAAAATCAGTTCTAATAAAATATCTACAATGCTAGCAATCAATCAACTTATGCCAAATTTTAGAGGCAACAGAAAGAAAATGGGGAACACAGGAACAAGGGGATAAAATTGCAATGCTTAATAAGTTTTCATCAAAATAGCAAGGCACCAAAGCTAAAGTAGGAAAAAGTTTCCCACAAACATACGTTGCAGTTATTGAATCCTGAGTGGCGTTTGTAAAGCCATCAAATGCAAGGTTCAGAAAACAGAGCCCATATCCAAGGGGAGCATTGGGATGTGCCAACTTGCTAATTATTTTAAGCTAGTCTAGAATAAGATCAAAGCATACACGAGAGCAAAGCATATGAATCAGAACTGAGATTTCATGGGGGGTGGTTAATGATATTTAATACGCCTTGCGAAGAAGCAAGATGTCAATTAAAATTTCAAAAAAAAAAAAAAAATTGAAGTAGCATTATTATTGCATCCCTTAAATAACGCATTTCTCACCCTCATAAGTGCAAACATAGATACCCCCCCAGCCACAAGGAAAGTACAGATATACTCGGGCAAAGTTTACTGAATACCATAAACTCGAGTACCCATCAGCATGATTGCATAAAGGTAAAATACGTTATTAGCTCATCCTGAAACGTAATGATACATAATTCTTCAACCTATATTGAATTTAAGAATACATTACACATGCCTTATAAACTACCGATTCAAAAATTACTAACGCTTTACATAATATCATCAATGTACCCATCAATGAAGATTGATGCGAAAAATAGTTCGTAGAAAAAAACGTTTATCTTACCCGGAATCATTTTTGAGGATTTTGCCAGCACCTGCAAGTAAGACGACACCGGCAAATGTTAAAAATAAATCAGCTTAGCTGTCACTGGAAAATCAACAGTAACCATAACACTAAGGACTAAAGCCCCATCGCTAGCCAGAAAACGTGTAGATTTAACTACAGTCATAGCATCAAAATAAACAAGTGTTGATAGTTTAACTTCGTACAGTATAAAAACATTTGGCCAATTACGAGAACTAGAGTAGAAAAGGCATCATTGATTAAGAATTTGTCCAACTAGACATGTCCACCTACAATTGTCGATTCAGGTTTACATCTCAATAACTACAGGGGCACTAAAACATTGTGAGATAAAACGAGAAAAATTCTAAAAAGTATGGAGAATTTAAGACATGCCTGAGTAGTGCAATTCATGTGTTTCAGTGCTTCTACACCCATGGCTGGACCAATTGTATTTGTGATTCCAGCACTCCAATAAGTCCACCAGGGTGCACTGCACTGCTGCTACTGGAACAAAGCTTGACCACTATATATCAGGCATACGAATGAAAACTAATTACTATCTAGTCAACGGCACATGAGAAGCCGATTTTGTCGAATATGCAGTGTGGTGGAGGGAATGGAGATACTTACTAATGTATGACCAAACTAAGCAGACCACATTTTGCGCCAAGTTAAGAAATGCAAGATGCTCAAACCTCTTCCCATCAGGACCAAACCGCTTGGTGGACCTTAAAAAAAAAAAAAAGATAAAAAATGTGATCAGGAAACAGTAATTTATTACGATTTACTCATAGGAAAGCTACAATCTTTCGCAAGACAATTGATCACCCATGTATCCATTTTAACACTTTGAACTTTATTAAAGTAAAATTTTGAAAACCCCAACGAAAACTCAGTAAAATATTACCGAGTAAATGAACACTGAAGATTATTCTTATTCAATCAAAAAAACGACCATTCTGAAACTAACTTTTAAACGAACGGTAAAATATTCAGTAAGATCCAAGCGCTTTTTTTTTTCTTTGCATCTAAATCCACTTCCAAATTAACTAAGAAATTACGAATAATTTGTTAAAAATCAAATGCATGCCTCAGAAACTATCAAGAAAAGATAAAACGAAGCAACTATCAATCGAAAAAAGACAAAAGAATCAAACTTAACAAAAGAAAAAAGAGAGAACAATTTGGATAAAAATTAAAAAAATATTACTTATAGAGTTTCCTGAAGAAAGCCCTGGTAAATATAGGCAGACCAAATCCCGGCAACACAAAATGCCAACATTATCGCTCGCCGTAGTCCGGCGCCGTGTGCTTCCATTACGACGCCGTTTAATAACTGTTTCTCCTCCTCGTTTTCCTCTTTGTTTTAAATATTTTTCTAAAACAGTATACTTAAATCAAATTAAAAAGAAGATAGAAGAAAGATGGAGATCTTGTAACGGCCAAGCTGAGTCCATTTATCGTAGAAAAAGGAAAAAGTTAAAAAGGCGATTGTTAATAATAAGAGGAATTGAGCGCCAAGCTTCGTGGGTTGTCCACGTGTATTTATTTGATTGGATGAGTGATTCACTTCTTTTGATTGGTTATTGTTGAAACGCAATGCGGGCTTTGCTGGTTCCCCAGCCGGGGTACCGACCGTCTCTTTGACTTTAGCACAAACCCAGCACCAAAATGACAAAACACTCCCAATCAAGGGCCATTGACATGAAGAAGGAAGGAACCGACCCAAGAAATATATCGGTTGGAGTATGGATCGGGTTACCCATTCTGCACCATACATGACTTAGTGATCCATATATGTTTCTCATTTTTGTATTATATTTTTGTTAGATATTAATATAAATTTAATATATTAATATTTCATATTATATAAATTTTAATAAATTTTATATTTATTAAATTTTATTTTATTTTACTTTTTATATTATATTTTAATTTTTTTTTATATTATGATTATATAATATAATTTTATTGTTTTTAAAATTACCAAATCTTACTCTTAGTATCTTAGCTTAGTTTTGTGGTTATGAACCCATAACGAGAATGGATCGTCACCTGAATGTCATTTGTGTTACACTCGTGTAAAGCAAGAAGGGAACAAGGTGGCCCATGATCTTGCCAGATGCTTTCGAGGCCCGACCATTCTCACGCTATGATATGACGATTGTTGAGTCGCGGGGCTGGAAACTTCTCAACGTCTTCTTCATCTTTGTAATGAAACAAAGCCAAGGAAGATTAAGCAGCGAGGCAAAACCTGGATGAGAATTGTCGACAAACAGAGTAGTCTTATTTTTATGAGATTGATAAAAAAAATGAGATTTTAGTAAATCTAATAATATTTGATATAATTATATAAATATGATATATATAAAATAAAAAAATATAATATTATACGATAAAATTATATTTTTAAAATATATATAATACTAATTATAAATATATCAAAATTGACAAAAATATAAAAAATTTTAAATATAATTATAATACTATAAAATATATAAATATAATATAAATATTTAAATTATTTTATTTAGATTTTAGATAAGTTGTTTCAAACGTACCTTGCACGTTGAAGCAACTGTCGAGTGTTGAAAGACTTCGGATTTTTCCGTGATAAGGGGAGGTGCGATTTTGAGCCTGCCTCGCTTCATTCATTCAATCAAACTGTCATATCAGAAAGGGACAACCAGTGTCAATCAGTTTAATTAATACTGTTCGATCAAATGTGATGTAACTCAAACCAATTGTCGTTTGGGCACATGCATTCAATTTTTTTTTCAACTTGGGTTTTCTCACTTGTCGATAAAGCCTTTTTCTTCAGTCATTGGCTTCGGAATTTCTTTGGGAAATTTCAAAGAGATTATTTGCATGCAAAATGATGTGATATATTAGCAAAGTTTCCAGCCAAGCACCAGCCATAGGTGGGCCATTGAAAGGACTATGTACTATATTACGATGTCGATTCAAGTTTGTTTGAAACTTTTGAATAGAATCATCCCAAGAAACCAAGAAAAATAATTGCCTGAACATTTTGTACAATGTCAAAACGTTAAACACCCACATGTACAGTAAGACTATTTGGAGAAACCAAGCAAGGGGACATATCAAATTAACCAGGCCAGCTGATACTAAAGATTTACAAAGTTGCTATTTATTTATTTAGTTTTTGTTTGCATGCAGGCTGAGGAAATAGGAATAAATAAGATTGATCAATGGGTAGATTTGATAATTTAATACGAATATAATATGTATTAATCACATTTAATTTAGCCATTAAAATAAAGCTTATTTATATACTAGGTTTTTCTCTAAAAGAAAAGAAAAGATTCAATGGATGACTTTTGGAGCATATAAAGTTGTGGGAAATTCAAGCCCAGAAAAGAAGGGAAAGAAAGAAAAATGAGCCATTAAAATTAAAAATTGAGATAACTTTGGAAGTCCAAACTTTATATCCCATTCACTTGCTTTGCTTTCAAGCAATATAAATGCCATTAGGCACATTCCGTCATATGTCCCACATGGCGATACGAGTCAAAGATCACTCTTTAGGTACTATTCATGGTCAATTGCTCATTGTTTATGGACCGTGAAACGAATAAAAATATTTAAAAAAAAAAATGTATAGTACTAAGCAATGAGATAGAAATCAATTATTACGAAAATTAAGAGTAGTTTTAACTGATAAACTTTGACAATATACAAGTAATTTAATTTCAGTCACAAACTTATTTTATATATTTTAATATACATATACCATATAAACATAAACTTATATATACCTGTGCTTGTTTATGAATTAGAATAGAGTGAATCAAGTTCGGATAATAAAAATTTTTATTTGTATAAATCTGATTCAGCTTAATCCAATGGAGTTAAAAAAAATTAAATTATTATTTAAAAATATTAAAATTATTTTTATATTAATAATTATATATTTTATAATTAAATTTAAAAAATATTTAAACAACAAAGTGAATTGATTCAAGCTGAATTTAAAAAAAAATTATTTTAACCCCCACCCATAAATAAAGCCTTTTTTTTTTCCCTTTTTATGTAGTCATAGTACCATTGACCATTGACCATTGACCATCTGCACATGACTTTATGTCTTTTATATTAAACAAAAAAAAAAAAAACTTTAGGAAGGGTTCATCAGCAATTCCTAGACATATTTGCCAAACATTAAATAAAATACAGATTCTAAATGCTGGATATAAGCCGTTTGTTTAGCTTATGTGTAAAGGTAAAAAAAAAAAAGTGAAGGATATTTAATAAACATTGCTCATACCTAGAAGCATAGAAGAAAATTATTCCAAACCAAATGGTAGGTCCAAAATGTAGATTTCGTTTGGAAAAAAGGGATTTTTTTTTTGGTCAAAATGGGCATCAAAATATTCCAAAGAGTTGAGTTAATGATACCAAAAATATATATATAGTAAATGAAAATTGTATGGAAATGACCCTTTAGAATTTAGATGCCTTTTCTCAACCTTCTTTTTGATTTCTAGTGGTGAAACTTGAAAGACAAGAAGGATTGGCCCTCTTTCTTCCACTGCTGGTTGACCTCGTTGTGCTTTCCACGGATAGAAAGTGTTCAATGAATTAATTTTTTATAAGCACTACTTAAAAGATTATTTTTAAAAAATTTTATATTTTATATGCTATTTTATATGATTTTTTTAAACTTTTACATTTATGAGCGAAAGTTTGTCTTTTTATATAAAATATACTAAAAACAATAAATACCATTAAAAAAATTGAAATATTGTTCACCTTTAGCCTTGTTTGTACATTCTTTACATAAATCAATCTAAAAAAACATGATTTTTTACAATAATTTGCTAAGTTATAGGACAATGTTTACAATAATTTACAAAAGGATAAATTATAAATAAAGCTAAAATAATTAAAATAGAAGCCTAAAGGTTGGTAGATTTGCATGGAAGTTGTAATAAAATCATGTGTAACATTTTTGACACTTGGATATTTGTTAGTGACAATATGTTGGAAAAGAAAAAAGGGTAAATTGGAATTAAAGCAAATATGTTGGATTTGCATTGTATACATGTATAACATAATTTTGAAATTTTCGGCATATGCCTTCACATTTATATGGGAAGGTCTCATAATTTTTCTCCTTATGGTTCCAACTAATTTAAATAAAACAAATAAAAAAATTAACTAACATTTACCAACACGATCGAAACCAATTAAAAGCACTGCCCATATTCATAAATATTCACATTAAAATGATATCTATCTTTATCTATCCAAAAGTTACCTAAAAAATTCCAAATGGTAAATGTCAATATAAAGAACAAAAAAATAAATCAAAGGAAAAGGGGTTTTTTGCCAATTTTTGTTAAGGAAAAAAAAAAGGAAAGAAATCCCAAATTTAAAAGTGGGAGTATTTTTATCAATTTGAGCTACTATTTATAATTGTTAGTAATAAATTTGAATACTTTTTTTTTAAACTTATGTAGAAGTCAACAATAATCAAGAAACATGGGATGCATGACAAAAAATTGTATTTATCCCTATGATAAATTATATATTATATATTTAAAATTTTTATTATTTTTAGTATGAATTGTTTTATTTTTGACGTACCCTGTTTTGTTGGAGATGAATAATTATACGTTTGACAATTGATATACACCAAATACTTTGCTTTTCAATGAACCAAAGTAATAATAATAATAATAATATGCTTGTCTTCCTCCGCCACTTCAAGTATATTTTAAGGGTAAAAAAAGATTTTGACTCTTATACCTCTAACTTTATCAAGTTGGCTTTTGAAAAAAAAAAAAAAATTAGGCATGACCCGCAATTGACAGGTCTAAATGGATTCTCTGCCAAGGATTAAAAAAAAAAAAAAATGGAGGCTATTGAAGAAGGGAATTTATGCTTGCCACCAAAGCACCAAGCTAACGAGTCGATTTTGTCTTTGTGGGGTGCGTACGTCATAGCTAACGCCAAGTACCCCCTGTCGCGACACTTCCCACGCGTTTGTCGTGTCTCGTTTAATCTCAACCCCTCCCAAGGACAAGAAGAAAGACGCGACATCCAGTTTCTTCTCTGAGCTTTCCTTCTCTTTGTTTCTTCTTCTTTTCTTTTGTTTTTTTTTTCTCCTTGGTTTCAGCTAAGAATTTAGTTCCTTTTCCATTTAAAATTTTTCATTATAAAAAGGTTGTGCAGCTTGACCGACCAAACCGAACCAAAGGTCCATTTAAGAGAGACAAATTCCAATCCGCAGAGAGCCGTTTTCGAGTTTCCTTTCTTCTTTTAGGATCTTAGTGAATGACTATGACTTGTTGAATTGTAAAATTGTTAGCTCTTATAAAAGAAAAGAAAGAAGAAAAGAGAAGTACTGTTTTTTTTTTTCTTTTAAGTTATAGTTTCTCTCTGATGGGCAACTGCTTGTTTTCTTCTACTAGAGTCGATTCCAGCCAAAGCCCCCATACAACTTCTGGTAATCGTTGCTTTCTTTTGAAGTTTTCTTTTGATGGGTATTTGTTGTTTTGGTGGATTATTGTTTTTCTGAATTTTTTTTATGGTCTTTTAGCTATCAAGGTTTAAACTTTAATGTTGGATATGACTTCTTTTTGGAATTTTTTGGGGGTTTGTGAAAGCTTACTTCTAATAATTGCATTCATTTCATACTCTTTGATATTGTTGTCGCTGGGTTTAGTTCTGGTTGATGCTGTAGAGAGAGCTGCTCAAAGCGAAATTCTTGAGACTAGTCTTCAATTTCTTGAGTTTGAGTGTGAGGGATTGCGTTGGGAGTAGATCTAGTTCCCATGAAACTATTATTTGATTTTGGATGGTCATCTTTTCTAAAGAAAATGAGTTTCAGTGTGCAAACTAAAAGAAAATGTAAGCTTGATCGGCAGTTTACATGTCTACATGGATATGCAGGGTCCTAGTGAGAAAAAAAAAAAGATGTGCTAAATTTATTTTTCAAAAGAAATGCAAAATGGTGTGCACAGGAAAAGTAGGTGCTAGCTCGGAGTGCTATGACCGATGCATAATCTGTGATTTTTTACATGATGATTGTTGCAAACCTCTATTGAAATAAATTTATTCGAGTAATTGTGTCAATTGTGACTTCACCATCACCATGTAGTTAGGGTCAGCAAACTTATCTAAGCCCCTAGTTGTTTTACTTCTATCATCTGTCATAAGTTATATGTAAAAGAAGTTTGCTTTTAAAAATCAAGGAAAAGATTTATATGGAAATACAATAATGTGTATTCTCATATAAAATGCTCCATAAATGAAATATCTACTGAGTGTGGTGGTTTCATGATGCTTAACACTCTCTCGGGGAGACCATAGATGTTAGATAACTTTTAAGTTTGAATTTCTCTTGAATTTGATATAGTGCTATATTCTTTATTTGATAACTGGACCTCAGGAACTTGTTTTTGTCTTTCCAGCATCAGGAGGCTCAAGAATTTCCAGCAAAACAAGTCGTTCTTCAGCTTCTTCAAGCTGGACGATCCCATCTTTCAGTGATACAAGTAGTACTGCCTGTCTTCCAACACCAAGGACTGAAGGAGAGATATTGTCATCCCCTAATTTGAAACCTTTCTCATTCAATGAGTTGAAGAATGCCACCAGAAATTTCCGTCCTGACAGTCTTCTCGGTGAAGGTGGCTTTGGTTATGTCTTTAAAGGATGGATCGATGAACACACATTAGCTTCTGCAAAACCTGGCTCAGGAATGGTTATTGCTGTCAAGAAGCTTAAACCTGAAGGCTTTCAAGGCCACAAAGAGTGGTTGGTAGGTTTCATTTTTATGACATCTTATCATTTCATTCCTTGTGATTTTTCTCTCCCGCTTTTTGTTTATGTTTGTGCCCTATTTACTGATAGTAAGTTGATTTCAGACCGAAGTTGATTATCTTGGGCTACTTCATCACCCAAATCTGGTTAAGCTGATTGGATATTGTTCAGAGGGTGAGAACCGTCTTTTGGTCTATGAGTTCATGCCTAAAGGAAGCTTAGAGAATCATCTTTTTAGAAGTAAGTACCATATCCTATGATTTTTTTTCTTTTCAGAGAATCATCTTTTTAAAAGTATTATGTCCATGAATTGATCAGGAAGTTTTTTGGAATCGAATTCCATTGTATTATATGTTGTTTCTCTCTGGAAATAATCCTTACCCTCAAATAGTTGCTATGAAAACTTAAAAAAGGAATTGGAAACTTTTCCTTTCTTATATTTTTGTTTCAAGGAGAATGAAGTATCTGCTGCTGAACTTATTTTGGTAAGCTTAAGTTTTCAAAATTAAGAATCTCTAATTTTCTTTCCTCTTTTTTATTGGCAATAAGACACGGTGTTAGCATTTTTACTTGTCTCCAAATCCTATACAAACATGTTAGATTATTTTTTTACACTAATTTTCCACTATTTACCATTTTAAAGTTGTACTACTTTTTAAGTTGTGAAATGTCAGCATGAGGACCTTCTTTCTAGTCTTTTAGCAAAGCAAAAGCTCAGAACTACTTTACCAATAAGCTAGAATCATATCCTTTTGTTTCAAAATTGCCAGCAGTATTGTGTCTTAGACAACCAAACAATAGAAAATCTAGATATTTTGGAACTGCCAAGTATTTTTTAACCTTTGATGTTATCTCTTGTAATACAGGCGGGCCACAACCAATCTCTTGGTCATTGAGGCTTAAGGTTGCCATAGGTGCCGCTAGAGGGCTCTCGTTCCTTCATGATTTGAAATCCCAAGTCATATATCGTGATTTCAAAGCTTCTAATATTCTACTAGACGCGGTATGCTGAGTAAAGGAAAAAGAATAATTTTGTGCCTTTCAATATTATGTCTAAATTGTATAAATGTTGCTGATGCTAATAATCCATTGGATGCAGGAATTCAATGCGAAACTTTCTGATTTTGGATTGGCCAAGGCAGGGCCTACTGGTGATAGGACTCATGTATCAACTCAAGTTATGGGTACTCAAGGCTATGCCGCACCTGAATATGTTGCTACAGGTATGGGATTTAGTGAAATCCCATATTAATGCTTGCAGTTTATGAAGCCTGCTGAAAATTCGTATTTATCTTAATTTGCTGTCGGCGATATTTCTTGCTGAAGAAAATTATTTCTTATTACTGAGAACGTTCCTACTTTACATTGTTCATCAGGAAAGAAAGCTTCAAATAACTCAAATAAACTTATTTGGTTTAAACTTAAAAACTCATGTCTTTATCTGCAACTAGTTCTGATAACTTTTCTTTCTCGACTCTTACACCTTTGGTTTTCATCTTTATTCGTGGGAAAAATGTACCTGGTAATGAAAGTTGTTGTCTAATAGTGGGTAGTTCTAATTGTCTAATAATTCTTCTAGTTAAGGTATTATCTGTTCTGTCTTTTATATGCAATGCCTTTGGGGTCCAGCTGTAGGTACTTGAGCAAAGCAACTATTTTCTGGGTTCTTTAATGTGCAAACTGTTTGTGTGATTAAAAAGTAGGCACTTCTCCAGTTACTGAAAGCTTCTGAACTACATATTGTAAGAAGTTACATATAATGAAGCTTCCATTGCCGAACAGGTCGGTTGACAGCTAAGAGCGACGTATACAGCTTTGGAGTTGTATTACTTGAACTATTGTCTGGACGGCGTGCTGTTGATAAAACAAAAGTTGGTGTGGAGCAGAATCTAGTAGAATGGGCAAAACCATTTTTGGGTGACAAAAGAAAATTATTTCGAATCATGGACACTAAGTTGGGGGGCCAGTACCCCCGGAAAGCTGCTTATACAGCTGCTACCCTTGCTTTACAGTGCCTAAATAGTGAAGCTAAACACAGGCCTAGAATGTCGGAAGTTTTAGCAGCACTGGAGCAGCTAGAAGCCCCCAAAACCACATCCAAACACTCTCAACCTGAACAGCACTCAGTTCCACTTCCTCTTAGGAAATCTCCGATGAGACAGCGTCGTTCACCTATGCATCTAGCACCCAGTGCATCTCCGTTACCATCTAACAGGCAATACCCACGGGTACATTGATTTCCATCTGTAAATTTCCTATATGTATGTATATCTTTTTTGTTGCATATTATGTTGTAATTTTTGAGCGTGTATTTTTTTATGCAATTTTGCATTTCATATAACAAATTAGCACCTTTTGTTTCCCTGAGGATTAGAGTCTCTCATTGTGGTAATCAGCTTTTTTCATTAGTGTATTACTACCTTATTTTCAATGATACATATTAATCTTAACCTTCTTTCCCATTCTATGAATTCTATAATTGTGTTTATGAACTACTGCAATGTAACCCGTCATTTATCTGTTCTGTGTTTATGAATTATAATCCATATTCTTAATGTTTATCATAGTGTGGAATGTGTTTATTGGGGAGTTCAGTAAAAACCTGGACCGGAGGGAAACTTTAGCATCGGACTGGAGTGGCCTTTGGTTTTTGGTTGAACCAGTCCGATTGGCTGGTCAGGTTTTTTCATCACTGCCTTTACGTGAATTTGAAGATACATGCTTGTTTCTCTCTTGGCGTAGGGCTCCACATTCTTCATCTTTTACAAGGCTTTGCTGCACCGAGAATGAAAATAATATGAGCACATCATTCATGGTTAAAAACAAATGGCAAAATTAGTAATGCAATGAAAAAAACCTCTTGGAAGATTTTGAAGGAGCAGATGCAGTCTACTGTTGTGCTGACGATTGAGAGATCCTTTTGGAACCAGAATTTCGAAGGGCGTCAAGTCATTTAAAATAAAAAAAAACTAAACATTGGTGGTGGTGACTACTCGAATATTTATAATATTTATAATAACTAAATTAAAATCTGTATAATTATTTTAAAATTTAAATTAATTTATTATTTGTATTAAATTTATATATTACTATTCAAATTTAACTCTGAATTAAATAACATTATCTTTTTGGATATTCGAATCCGTAAAAAAAATTTAAATTCAATAAGATAATGTTCAATTTTTACATGTACTATAAATTTTTAATATTTTACAAAAGCATATTTAAATAGAGGATTTGGATATCTGAATTCTCTATTAACATGTGTAATGTGGATTTAAATAATGGATATCCAATGGTTTATATCTGCATTTGCTTTGAATCTCGTACAAATAGTAATTATAATATATGAATCTAAATATTATTCGAATTTGTAAAAAAGAAATCAAATTTAGGGTGAGTGGTAGTTTCATATTTATATTTAAGATAAGTATGTTTAAATTTTTAAATTTTTTATATATTTAAAAAATTATATTATCATATTATACATTATAATACGGTATGTTATAAATTTTATGTGATTTAATTTTAATTAAAAATAATAAAATAATTCCAGTAGTAACTTCAAAGTCTTGATCTTTTATGGTTAAAAGAAAAAAAAGAAATTTGAGGTATTAGTTATTACATTAATTTGTAAATTAAGTAATTATTTTAGTAGATATTACATTAATTTTTATGGTTATCAATAATGAAAAACTTATCCTGTGACTGTCCTTGTTCTGGAAAAAGCAGAGCCTAAATACATGTTTTATTTTAAATTTAATAATCTTTATATTTATGAAAAAGAAAGAAAGAAAATAACTGGAGGAAATTATGATAGTTCGGGGATAAGGGCAGCCCACTATCCGAAATTCCAAACAACCAGGTGGAAAAAAATTATGCTAAAGAAGTTAAAACAAGGTAAAATCCACAAATATTTCCGGGTTTTAGTTTAACAGCGAGTCAGCGACGGAGTGGAAGCAATCAAGTCTGGTTTTGATTCTACTTAATCGCATCTTCTTTCATTTAATGGGGGTAATTGACGATCTTTCCTTTAGAATTCTTTATGATCTCTTCACTTTTCTCATAATTCATAACTGCTATTCGTTAAATTGGTGTTTGTAATTTATTGGACTATTTTTTTTTCGCCTTCTGGGTTTAAAAGCTGATCATTTCCATGTCCAAATTTATGTTTTTTTTTTTATATGGATTATCTTGTCTTATCCATAAATTGCTGAGAAATGATCTGGGTTTATGCAGGTTTTGAGGATGATTTAGTATTGAGAGAAAAAAAAAAGTGTTTTTTCTGTTTTTTGTGTGTGTAGAATTAAGGAAAGCTGTTGACGTGGTTGATAGTAGAAGGATGGTGTTGGTGTTGGCAATAGGAGACCTTCATATTCCTCACAGGGCACCTGATCTGCCTCCAAAGTTCAAGTCCATGCTTGTTCCTGGCAAGATTCAGCACATCATTTGCACTGGCAATCTCTGTATTAAAGTAACTTTATCACTCTTCACTTTAGTTTCTCTCTCTTTTTCTTTTTCTGTTGTTGATGTTAAAGAAATATGTCGACACATATTCAGACATGGATATAAGAATATGATACTCTAAATATATTAAAAATTTAAAAAAAATTGATCATATCCATGTCATATGCATACTTATATTTCACACTCACCACCTAGTCTAGGTAACATAGGTTAAGAATTTCTTTTTGGTTCTATCTAATTATAGTATTTATTTTTTGAGAAGATTTTTAATCTTGTTTATGCTAACATTGGGCTTCATTGCATTATCAGTGGTGTTACAAAAGACAAAAGTTTCTACAAAGAACATATTTGTGCTGTTTTGAGTGTCCTATCAAATGATATCTTGTCGATGGCTTGTCATAGGGATGATGATACATTTAAGATTACCTGCCGTAATTATCCGATGTGCATCATCAATTGCCCTTCTGTTGCATTTATGCAGATTGTAGTTTATATGTTTAGCCGTTGTTCTATCTTATGTAGATATGTAATGAATTTTTTATTAAGAGCAACAGACTCTAGTGGCCTTGTCTGATTATCAAACTGAAGACATAAATGTAAAAAGCACCTTGAATTCTCCCTTCGCTCGAAAGCTATTCTGCTACATGGTTTTGGTTGTGCAAGTAGATTATCTGTCAGTGTCATAAACACTTTTTGCAATTCCACCAAGTCTACCAGAAATAATTTCATGAAGTCCAGTGTATTTTTTTTTTTAAAAAAATTGATATTTGGCATGACTTAAACCTTTTATTTGAGGGTTGACTTTTATTTTACCTGCTTGAGGGTTGAAACTGCTATTTATCTAGCAAATCTCTGAATTTCAAAACAACAAGATATTTCTGTTGTAGTATTGTCGATTGGTTCTATCATTTCCCTTGTATTACGTTTTTTGCAAGTGCCTGAAATTATTGTTTTACGTGCTTTTCATGAGCAGGAAGTTCATGATTATTTCAAGAGTCTTTGTCCTGATCTGCATATTACTCGAGGTGAATATGATGAAGATTCCCGATATCCAGAGAACAAAACACTGACAATTGGTCAGTTCAAGCTTGGGATATGCCATGGCCACCAGGTTTTATTATCATATCTATGTACATTCATAAATCCACATTTGAATGTAAAAAATAATTGCTATCAAATGACATCCTGATTATTGTCATTTAATGTTAGATGCAAGGATATTGTTCGGATTGAGGGGAGATTATAGCGTGAAGCTATTTTACTGTGTCATTGATTTGTCTCAACTTTGTTCTGTAATGTGGTGCGTACATGCTTAACCAACCGACTTCTAAGTCCTCTCATAGCAGAGAGAAAATGTGGGATCCAGGTGCTCCATGGGCAATCTGAGATGTGGGAACTTTTTCTACCTAGTTTGAGATACCGTTCTCCATTTTTAGTAGCATATTTCCTCCCATTCCTTTCAGCATTTGAAAAGAGAAAAATAAAAATGCAACAAGCTAACCTGCATTCTCAGTTGGGTGTAGACCTTGCTATTTGTGTATCCGTGTAATAATGGTATTTAGTGGCCAGTCCAACGTGTAAATAGATGGTTGTATGGTTTTGACACGAGTCAGCAATCATTAATCGTTCTTTTCTTTGCTTTTGAACTTTCAACAGGTCATTCCATGGGGGGATTTGGATTCACTAGCAATGCTACAAAGGCAATTGGATGTGGATATCCTTGTAACCGGTCATACCCATCAGTTCAAAGCATACAAGCATGAAGGTGGCGTTGTCATAAATCCTGGCTCGGCAACTGGTGCATATAGTAGCTTCACATTTGATGTAAACCCGAGCTTCGTGCTCATGGACATCGATGGCTTGCGTGTTGTGGTTTATGTGTATGAACTCATTGATGGTGAAGTTAAGGTCGACAAAATTGATTTCAAGAAGACAGCCACCACTCCCTCAGCACATTAACCCTTTCCTTTGACGAACCCGTTCCTTTGATGATTGCTTTCTTCGCCGTTGGATGTTGGTCCTGTTTTTTTTTAAACTCAATAGTGAATTCAATAGTTAATCTTGTTGAGAAGCTTTAATTTCTTTCTATTTTATCCTAAGATTGGAACCAAGACCTTGTAATTTGAAGTCTGTCCAATGAGCAGTAATGATTTTGAATGTTAATTTCATTTATAATTTATTTTTTCGTTATAATTGAATAACAATTTTATTCAAGTAAGTTGTTATTTTTTAAAATTAAAAAAATATATTAAAAAAATGTAATTTTTAAGATTGAAACACTTAAACATGTTTAATTTTATTTTATATTTATAATTTTAATTTATTTAATTTAGTTATTTTTTAAGTGAGTTAGTGTACTTGGTGAAATCAAACCAATTAGGATTTTATATATAGTAAATATAATTGATACAGTACCTTTTGTATGTTAAGGTTTATATATAATTTATGTTGAGGCTTATTTAGGTATAGATTAAAATTTTTAAAAAGTTTATTTAAATACAAATTAATAATTAATAATTTATTTATATAAAAATTAAATATTAAAAGTTTATTTAGATATAATAAAAATATAAAAATTTATTTAGATAAAATAATAAAATTTTACTTTTACTTTTATAATTTCAGTCTACGTATAATCTGTCTCTATTATTCCTTGTACGCACAGATTTCCAACTCGGGTTTGATGTTAAGCATGAGAATCCTTTAAAAATTTTTAATTATTATTTTGGTTTTTTTTAGAATTTTGTTTTGAGTTTTTTTTTTTTAATTTTTAAATGTTATAGTTAAAGAAGTTGGTCTATACAATAATTCACAATATTTAAATATATTAATTTATATAATAACTTATAGATCGATTTAAGATTTATATTCGATTAATTGAAAAACAAATAAAAAATTATTTTATTGTTAATCTTTTAAATTTTAAATTTTATTTTTAAATAATTTACTTAAAAAGATCGGATGCTTTTAAAAAAAATCCCTAAGAGCTCATGTGTTAGGTTTTTGTTTGACACGTGTCAAGCATAAGAATCTTTATTATTATTATTATTATTATTATTATTATTATTATTTGGTTTGTTTTAGGATTTTGTTTTGAGTTTTAAAATAATATATTTAAAGAGCGGATACATATAGATCTGCATAACTTAACCCACACGCAAAAAAGTTTTAAAAAATATTTTATTAATTTGTAAATTTATTTTAAATAATAGTTCGTAAATTGACTCATGAATCATTTTAAAATCCGTATCCAATCTTTTTAGAAGAAAAAGTTTAAAAAAGAAATTTATCTTATTAATTATTTTAATTTT
>JBBYHL010000005.1:12250443-12276972 GCA_038381835.1 Adansonia madagascariensis
AAAGTTTTACATATTCAATCATTTTAAAATCTTATTGGCAATCATAGAAACATTATTCTATATATATATATATATATTTGTTATTTTTATTCTAATTATAAGAAACTTTTTACTGAAACAGACAACAAATTAGATGGATTTAACCTTTTGCAAAGATTGCAAGAAGATGCTATCATCAACTGTCACATTATCTTTTTTCCAGCGGGGGGTGGGAGGGAGGGGGGCATGATTGTTGATTCTGAAAATATATAATCTAATGTCTGAGAATTTTTTGAGTTTATAAAATTATTCCAAAGAAATGGTAGGTCCAAATGTGAACAGAATTGCACATGGAAATAATTTTTGGCCAAGTAGGCATAAAAATATTCTAAGAATTTTAGATATGCTTTAATTGACGTTACTAGCTTTTAGATAATTTATAATATAGGTAAAATGATTAAAATAGAAGCCAAAACTTTGCTTAGATCGAATAAAAAGTTGGTAATAAAATGAGTGGACATTATTGAAACTTGGATATTTATCAATGGGGAAGAGGTGAAATAGAAGTAAAGCAAATCTATTGGATTATGGAGCACGTGCAACGTGACTTTGAAATTTACGGCATATGCCTTCACATATATATGAGAAGGTCCGCTTGTTTACTTTCTTCTAGTTTTTCTTTCCTTTTTCCATTTGTGTTTCCAACCAATTTGATCAAGAAATAGAAGTTTAACAACTATTAGTTCAACCAAAAAATGTCTGTCCATTATTAAAAGCTCCACCTATATGAGAAAATGTCCCCATGAAATCGATATCATCTTTATCCATCCAGACTTAACCAAAAAAAAAAAAAAAACCCAAATAAATAAATTTCATCACAAAGAAAAAAAAATGGTTTGCCATTTTTATTGAGGAAGAGAGTAGAAACATATGCAAGCAAAAAGTTTGAACACCATTTACTTGTACCAGAGGTGGTAGTGAAGTCGACAACCACGAGATGAAGAATATTACCAAATTTTGTATTTATTTTTTTTTAATACAAAGATCCTAGTTTAAAAATAGAGAAAAAATTTTTAGATATAAAAATTCAAATTTTAAAAATATTAGATATTATTTTTTAAAAAATAATTATATGAATCAATTGAATTAAACTTAAACTCTACGATATTTTTTGCATAAAATATTTTTTAGTTAACATGATTTTTTTATGTTTTAAAGTGCATTACATGCTTGTCTTCCTCTTCCATTTCCACAGTTATTTAGAAGTTTAAAACATTTTACTTATTTGGTGGAGTGTAGAAAAAACGAAATAGACTGTCAAAATAATCATGAAAGCTTATAGTTAATAGCGGGTACAACTTTTTACTAAAAACATTTTAGAATTAATTTTGTTGTAATTTTATACTCCTACTAGAATTTTGAAATACCCATAAAATTAAGTGAAAACATTTACTTTTAATTTGAATTTTAAAATAAATAATAAATAAAAAAAATGAAAGTTTTTTTAAAGTGCAAAATTTTTTAAAGTTAATTTTATAATAAAACTTTTTTTTTAAAGTAAAAAATAAATATTTAAATATTATTTCAAATGAAATGTTAAAAAACCCTTTAAATTTATATTTTTTCTAAAGATTTTGATTTGGCATTTTTGTAATATCAGTAATTAAGTTAATATCATTTTACTTATGATACTAAAGTTACTCAAGGTATTTTATAATAGCAAGATTTTAATTAACTATTTTTGTAACTTTTCTAAATAAATTGAGTTCACTTTATTTATAATACTAAATCTATTTAAATATTTTATAATAATAAAGATGCTACTTAGTAAAATAAAAAATTATCAAAGATAATTAATTCCATTGGAATATATTTATATGGAAATATCTATTTTAATTGGGATAATTAAAAAAAATTTAGTTAATTACTAAGATGATACTATTAAAAACTAATGCTTTGATTTTTTTTTTTTTTTTAAATTTTTATAAACATAACATTTTAAGATGAGGATCTGAAAAAACATAACGGGGGACATTATTTAAGGTTGACTTGTAAGAAAGGGCGGGTGGACTTACACATACAAAAAGACAGGGCATTGATTGAAGGAGGAGGGGAGAGAATTCATGATTGCTGCGAGACGCCAACACCAAAGTCAAGCAAGCAAACGAGTCGATTTGCCTTTGTGGGTACACACGTCATCGCTGAGGCTGCCCACGCGTTTGTCATGTCTCGTCTCTCGCCCCCACGAACACCCCCCCCCCCCACAAGACGAAAGAAGGAAGAGGAAGACCCAAACTTTTAGCTTTCCTTCTCTCTGTTTCTTCTTCTCTTCTTCCGTTCCTTTTTTTGATATTTTCTTTTTCTCCTTATTTTCATCTGACATTTCACTTCTTTTCTTCGCGTACTTTTCATTATCAAGAGTTGTGCAGCTTGACTGACCAAACCAAACCAAAGCTCCACGTAAAAGAAACAAATTCCAGCCCAAAGAGAGCCGTTTTCCAGTTTCTTTTCTTCTTAGGATCTCAGAAATTACCTTGAAATGTTGTTAGCTCTTATAAAAGAAAACAGAAGTATTGGTTTTTTTTAATCCTTACGTTAAGTACCAGTTTCTCTCTGATGGGCAACTGCTTGTTTTCCTCGACTAGAGTCGATTCCAACCAAAGCCCGCATGCAACTTCTGGTAACCATTTCTTTCCCTTAAAATTATCTTTTGTTGTCTTGGTGGATTATTGTTTTTCTGAATATTTTTGGATGGTTTTTTTAGGTATGATTTATGTTGGATTTGACCTTTTTGGGATTCTTTTTTTCCCCCTCTTTTAAAAGCTTATCCTTAATAATTACATTCATTTTATCTTTCTGATATTGTTGTCCCTGGGTTTAATTTCTGGCTTAGGGTATAAAGAGAGCTGCTCAAAGCTAGATTCTTTAGACTGTTCTTCAATTTCTTGAGTTTAAGGGATCGTATTGGGTATAAATCTATTTCATTTGAAACTATTTGATTTTGGATGGTGCTCTTTTTCTAATGGATGTTTAACGATTTTCAGCGTAGAAACTACAAGAAAGTGTAAGCTTGGCTGGCAAATTTTTTGTTATAATGTTTGGAGTGTTCATGTCGACATGAATATGCAGGGTTCATGTAGGAAAAAAAGGTATACTACGAACTTATGTTTTGAAGGACATGCAATGGTAGGCGCAAGAACGGTGGGTGCTTGCTTGGAGTACTATCACCTGTGCAAAATCTGTAATTTTTCCCCCCAATGATTGTTGCAGACTTTTAAAACAGGGATCTATGTGACAAACCTCTATTGAAATAAAGTTGTCTGGCTAACTAGGTCGATTTGGACTTCACCATCACCATGTATTGAGGATTGATAATTTTATATCTATGTCCCAATCTATGTGATCATCTATGATGAAAGTAAAAGAAGTTTGCTTCAAAAAATTGAGGAAAGGTTTATATGTAAATACAATATTGTGGAACTCATATACATGATCCATAAATGAAAATACCTACTTAGTTGGGTGGTTTCTTGATGCATAACACTGTCATTGGAAGATCATGGATGTTTTATAACTTTATGTTGGAATTTCTCTTGCATTTGATCCATTATTATATTCTCTATTTAATAACTGGACCTAAGGAGCTCGTTTTTCTCTTTCCAGCATCAGGAGGCTCAAGAATTTCCAGCAAAACCAGTCGTTCTTCGGCTCCTTCAAGCTTGACCATCCCATCTTTCAGTGGTGCAAGTAGTACTGGATGTTTTCCAACACCAAGGACTGAGGGAGAAATATTGTCATCCCCCAATTTGAAACCGTTCTCATTAAATGAGTTGAAGAATGCTACCAGAAACTTTCGTCCTGACAGTCTTCTTGGTGAAGGTGGTTTTGGTTATGTTTTTAAAGGATGGATTGATGAACACACATTAGCTGCTGCAAAGCCTGGATCAGGAATGGTTGTTGCTGTCAAGAAGCTTAAATCTGAAGGTTTTCAAGGCCACAGAGAGTGGTTGGTAGGATTCATTTCTATAACATCTTTATCTTTTTATCCCTTTTTCTGCTTTTCCTCTGTCCATGTGTGTGTACTATTTTACTAATAGTCAGTTGATTTCAGACGGAAGTTAATTATCTTGGCCAACTTCATCATCCAAATCTGGTTAAGTTGATTGGATATTGCTCAGAGGGTGAGAACCGACTTTTGGTCTATGAGTTCATGCCTAAAGGAAGCTTAGAGAATCATCTTTTTAGGCGTAAGTATCACATCTTTCTCAGTGAATCATCTTTTAAAAGCATTGCGTTCATGAATTGATATGTAAGGTTTTGGGAATCCAATTCCATTTTACAATATATTGTTTATGTCTGGAAATTAATCGTTACCCAAAAATAGTTGCCATGAAAACATAAAAAGGGACTTGGAAACCTTTCCTTTCATGTATTTTAGTTCGAAGGGCGTGAATTACTCAGCTGCTCTTACAAATATTGGTCTTGCCTGGATGACATAAAGCGAAATTGATTGGTTTGTTATGGTTCCTTTTGAGTTTAATCATTCATGATGAGAATTATTTCCTTCATACCTGTCTGGAATTTTTTTTTTTTTCACAAAGCTCTGACTGCATCATATTCTGAACCCATAAACCTGCATACAGTTGCCATGGCTAGGATTATTGATGAGTCCTGATGGCAGCTTCCGATGCACTATTGTATCTTAAACAACCGAACAATGGAACATCTGAATATTGTGGGAACGACTAAATATCTTAAAACCTTTGATGCTATGTCTTGTTTTACAGGAGGGCCACAACCACTCTCTTGGGCGGTGAGGCTTAAGGTTGCCATAGCTGCTGCTAGAGGACTCTCTTTCCTTCATGATTTAAAATCCCAAGTCATATATCGCGATTTCAAAGCTTCTAATATTCTACTAGATGCGGTATGCTTAGAAAAAGAATAACGTTGTGCCTTTTAATATTATGTCCAAAATTGTTTCTATTATAAATTTTATATATGTTGCTGATGGTAACAATCAATTGGATGCAGGAATTCAATGCAAAACTTTCTGATTTTGGATTGGCCAAGGCAGGGCCTACTGGTGATAAGACTCATGTGTCAACTCAGGTCATGGGTACTCAAGGCTATGCTGCACCTGAATATGTTGCTACAGGTATGCTATTTGTTGAAATCCCATATTAATGCTTGCTGTTTTGAAGTTAGCTCATGAATTCTTAGTTATCTTAGTTTGCTTTCAGAGATTTTTGTTGCCAAATTTTTTTTTTCTTATCATAAATCTGAGAAGATATCTGCTTTACATTTTTTTTAAGAGAGGCTTCAAATCTCAGGCAAGGAAACTTATCCAGTTGAACTTGAAAATTCATGTGTTTTTTTCTACAACTACTTCCGATACCTTCCTTTCTTGACTCTTTTGCGCTCCTCTGGATTTCAATATTTCATGTTTATTAGCGAGGAAAAAAAAATTCCAGATAAAAAAAAATAACAGTCAGATGGTGGCTACTTCTAATCATCTAATAATTTTTCTAGTTGCGGTGAAGGCATCTGAAGTGAAGACAGTGAGAATTGTCTGTTCTGCCTTTTACATGCAGTGCCTTTGGTCCAAAAGTTGGATACTCAAGCAAAGCTACTATTTTCTGGGTTCTATCTTTCATATGCAAACCTTTTCTCTGAAAAAAATTGTAGGCACTCAGATACAACATGTTCTCTGTGAGATGGTTCTCAAGTAAATGAAGCTTGCATATTATTTATATGTCCGAAATTACATGTAATGAAGCTTCCATTGTTGAACAGGTCGATTGACATTTAAGAGTGATGTATACAGCTTTGGAGTTGTGCTGCTTGAACTTTTGTCTGGACGATGTGCTGTCGACAAAACAAAAGTTGGTGTGGAGCAGAGTCTAGTTGACTGGGCAAAACCCTATTTGGGTGACAAAAGAAAATTATTTCGAATTATGGACACTAAGTTGGGTGGCCAATACCCCCAGAAAGGCGCTTATACAGCTGCTACCGTTGCTTTACGGTGCCTGAACAGTGAGGCTAAACTCAGGCCTAGAATGTCGGAAGTTTTGACAGCACTGGAGCAGCTCGAAGCCCCAAAAATTGCATCCAAACATTCTCAATCAGAACAGCACTCAGCTCCACTTAACGTTGGGAAATCTCCGATAAGACAGCGTCGTTCTCCTATGCATCTAACTCCCCGTGCATCTCCATTACAGTCTCACAGGCAATCCCCTCGAGTACATTGATTCCATCTGTAAATCTCCTGTCCTATGTGTATGTGTATCATTTTTTTCTTTTTTGCTTATGAAATGTAATTTTTGATCGTGTTTATTTTATTTTTTTAATGCAGTTTTGTATCTGATTTAACAAATTAGCACCTCCTTTGTTTCGTGAGGATTAGAGTTTCTCATTGTGGTAGTCAGCTTTTCTTTCATTAGCGTGCTATTACCTTCCTTTAAGTGATACATATTAATTTTATCTTTATTCCATTCTTAAGAATTTTGATCCTTCTGTTTATGAACCAGCGTTTATCCTTGTCTTTATGAATTATAAGCCCCATGCATAATGTTAATCATATTGTAGAATATCATTATCTTTGTCCTCACATGAAGAAAGTGCTTAGCTTGAGTATAATACCATGAGTTAAGGTCATCTTCGCGAAACAAACTAATCATAAATAAGTGGATAAAGATATAGAGTTCAAAGGGACTCTTTCTGTAGCTGAACATTACAATATATGCATATATGACCAAAAAGAAACGCGCGTATGACGTGTTGATTTATGTTAACTTGTTGAAATATGTGTGCCCTTCGGCTATTCTACAGTGGCCCGTAATTGGCTATTCTGCAGTGGCCCGTAATTGGTAAATAATCCCTGAATGGCAATTCCTTGGTATAGAAGTTCAAATGAATCAAACTTTAACAGTACTCTTTATCATTGAATAAAGAGGGAATGGCTGGAACCAAATATGGTATAAGTGCGTTCAAATTGCATATACAGTAACATATCTTGCTGCAAATTGCTTTAGATTTGCTATTAGTTCAACCATTGTGGGTGGATCCTTAGGGTCTGACCTAAGGCATTGGCGGATGATTGTAGTAACATTTGAGCTTCTTCCATCCCAAATATGACAGATAGGCAATGGAATCATAAATCTATATTAATGTCCTAGAAATGAACAATGGCCGATATAGCAGACTGGGCAATATTTAGTACCTGGTTAAAGCTGCTATGCTCTAATGAAATAAACTATGCAAGATAGCTTTAGTCTCCTTAAGTTTCAAATACAATAATGAAAGTATAAAACAAAGTTAGCGGTAACTACAAAGCTTTGGGAACATGAGGTATCTTTCTATTCTATCTTGTAAAAAACAAATGTTATTTGACAGATCATATTTGTATAGTTGGAGGCAAAGTTGTATTAACCTATTTTATATTTTTCATTTTTTTTATGTGTATGTATTTGTTTAGTAGAATATATTTAAATATAAGCAGGAGATATAATTTTTTAAATATGTGAAAAACTTAAAAAATCATACTCATGTTAGATATATATTCTTATTTGACATTCATCTTAAATTCAAATTAAAAGACACAAGATAATAACTTTCTAAATAGTTTGGATGCAACAGTTACGCAATAAATAAAAAAAAAAGGTTTATAAATACAAGGCTTCAATCTATTTGGCATTAGGTTAGAATTTAATATCAATTAAATTAAGGCCTCTATTACTTATTTTAGTCACATTTTAAACTCCTGTTATTTTCCAACTCTCTTTCTAAGTAAACCAAATTTAAGAAAATGCAAACTTTGGTTTTAATTTTTATAAAACCATAGATTAATTAAGATAAAAGGAAAGACAAAAACTTATTACAGTACAGGAGTTTACATGGCTATCGGATTAAATAGTTACTTTATTTCCTTTATAAGGAAATAAAATGAAAAACTCAGAAATTGAAAGAGTTGAAGAAAAAATAGGGAAAATTATCATAGATTACTTCGGGATAACGTCTGCCCATTATCCGAAGTTGCAAACACCCGTTGGAAAAATTATGCCAAAAAGAAAAATAAAATGAATACAATTAAAAACATTCCAAAAAAAAAAAAAAAAAAAAACCCATCGAGATGTGTTCTTTCCTACAGAGTAACAAAATATTTTTAGATTTATTTTACTGTAGTAGTTTTCACTGTTTTTTGGCGATAAATAAAATTTTGCTTATAAAAGGGGGGGGAAAAAAAAAAGCATCGAGAAATATTTCCTGTTTTTAGCTTTAACAACATCAACTTGGCACTATGGACTAGGAGGAATCAGTCTAGTTTTGTTTTCACTTAAGAAGCGTTGCTACTGATCGCTTCTTCTTTCACTTAACGATCCCTCCTTAGTATTTCCTTACGATCTCTTTATTCATAATTGATAATTCCTATTCGTTAATTTGGAGTTTGTAGTTTACTGGACTGTTAATTTTTTTCTCTTTTTGGGTTTAAAATCTGATCCTTTCAATGTGGAAATCACTTTCATTTTTACATGGACAGTCTTGTTTTATCAATAAATTGCTGAGAAATGATCTGGGTTTATGAAGGTTTTGAGGATGATTGAGCATTGGGAGAGAAAAAAAAAAAAGAGACTTTCTTTTTTGTATGTGTAGATTAAAGGAAAGCTGTTGACTTGGTAATAGAAGGGTGGTTTGGTGTTAGCAATAGGGGACCTTCATATTCCTCACAGGGCACCTGATCTGCCTCCAAAGTTCAAGTCCATGCTTGTCCCTGGCAAGATTCAGCACATCATTTGCACTGGCAATCTCTGTATCAAAGTATCTTACAACTCTTTACTCCAGTCATTTTTCCCCCATGTTCATGATGTTAATAGTTACTTTGGTTGTGAGTGACTACCAAATGATATGTCTGTTGACGTTGGATGTTGTGATAGGGATTGTGATACATTTAAGGTTAACTGCTGTAATTATTCGATGTGTATCCTCAGTTGCCTTTCTGTGCATTTATGCAGATTGTAGTCTGTATGTCTAGCCGTAGTTCTATCTTATGTAGATATGTGATGAATTTCTTATTAAGAGCACCAGACCGTAAATTTTCGTAGTACAAGTTGGTTATCTATTAATGTAGAAAACATCTGGTGTAATTCCATCAAGTCTACCTGAAATAATTTCATTACTCTAGTTTATATGTTTTCATTTTTATTAGCCATGACCGCATGAGGTTATCCCTTTTGCATGAGGGCTGATGTTTTTGTTTGCCTGCTTCTGGATTAAACTTCCTTTTACCATTAAAATCTCAAATTTTGTATAAAACAATATATTTTCATTTATTTTTGAATTGTTTATAAAGTTTTCCTTGTATTTCCTTTCTTGCAAGTGCCTGGTACTGTAATAAAATTATTCTTTTACATGCCTCTTATGAGCAGGAAGTTCATGATTATTTCAAGAGTCTTTGTCCTGATTTCCATGTTACTCGAGGTGAATATGACGAAGACTCCTGTTATCCAGAGAGCAAAACACTGACAATTGGTCAGTTCAAGCTTGGGATATGCCATGTTCACCAGGTTTTTACCTTCCTCCTGTCTGCATTTTTTGTGTTTTATTTGATCTAACCCTACATTTGAACATAAAAATATTTCTCCGTCTGACATTCAGATTGATTTTTTAAGATTGCAGTGTTGAATTATAATGATGAATTTAGATCCGGATTTCTTGTATGTGTGGTGTCACCAGAGAACATATTTGAGTCCCAATCTTTTTTATGTTTACAAACACTTTGTATTTCTTTAATTTTTATTTTTTGCTTCTTTATTATAAAGTGGACAATAGTACTATATCCACTTTGGGCATTTGTCTAATCATGATATGATTGTATCTGATTCCACGAATAGAGTGATGATGGAATGAGAATGTGAAGAGCTTTTTATTGTTCCCTTGTTGATGTCTTTTCGCGTAGGATTCAAGAAAAATATTCGGGATTGAGGTAGTGGCAGATGCGGGAATTTTCCTAGCTAGTTTTGGATACTCTTCATTTCTACAATGTTGGATAGCAGACGTCCTCCTACTCTTCGCGGTCTCCTTGTGACTGGCTGGAGGAGGGGGAGAAAAAAAAAAAAAGGGAAGCAGCTCTAGCTATGCTGTTGCTTTCTTAGTTGGCCATATAGGAGATTATTCTGAATTTGTTTAATGATGAGCTTTTAGTGGCCAGTCCAACTTATTATAAATAGATGTTTGTATGAAGTTAGCAATCAATCATTAATAGTTCGTTTTTTAAACTTTTAACGGTTCATTCCATGGGGACATTTGGATTCACTAGCAATGCTACAAAGGCAATTGGATGTGGATATCCTTGTAACCGGTCATACCCATCAGTTCAAAGCAAACAGGCATGAGGGTGGTGTGGTCATAAATCCTGGCTCTGCCACTGGTGCAAATAGTAGTTTCATGTACGACGTAAACCCAAGCTTTGTGCTTATGGACATCTATGGCCCGCGTGTTGTGGTATATGTGTATGAGCTTATTGATGGTGAAGTGAAGGTTGACAAAATCGATTTTAAGAAGACAGTTAACACTCCCTCACCACATCAACGGGAATTCCCTTGATAATGGCTCTTGCTATTGGATGTTGGATTGGCCTGCTCTATTTGAACAAATTTTCAATTCAATTCGTTTATCTGGTTTAGAAGCTTTTGTATCTCATTAGTGATACGTTCTCTGCTTAAAGAATATAGTTTAGTTTTGAGGTTAACTAAAACATTATATAAGGTTTCTCTTTTTTCCTATTTTCTTTTCATATATTAGTTTTGGCAACTATACCTTTAAGATATAAATAAATTACTAGTATATCTTTCTTATTATAAAGTATGCATGGTACATGACAATCAATCATGCCCGTAGGAATTGCTTCGGTTCTGTTGATAGACGAAAGGATATATTTAATAATTCTTTTTTTTTAATTATAATGTTTTCGTTATTGCAAAATTATGCATATTATATGACTTGTCTCACTAGATTTGATTGCATCAATAACTGGATATTTACTGATACAAACCAAATCAGTAAAGGAATTTAGACATAAGAATTAAGGGAAGAAATAGAGATGAGAACAGAGAGAGGTAGAGGGAATGTTCAGATGAAGGAAAAAGAAGAGTATATTCAAGGGAAATCAATAAGCACGTAATAGTCGCAGTTTTTTCCTGCATTCATTCTTGTATAACTACCTGCTTGACTCATTCAGTCAGGTTAACCAATACTAAAATAAGTCAGGTTAACCAACACTAAAATATCCTTATGTAATCGCCTTACATAATTTAAAACACAATTAAAACAAATCAAAGTACTAGGAAATAAAAACATATAAATTTTGGTTCATAACATTTGCATGCACTAAAACTTTATAAAATAAAACAAATATTTAATTTTTAAAAAAAATTGTGAAATCTAGTTTTGGATAATATTAGAATTTATATTCATATTATAAACGACTCCTTAGACGAAAAGGATTTCCTACTCCACTTCACTTCCACTAGATATGAGATTTCTTTCGCTCCGGCGCTATTGCCTCCTTATAAATACTGCTTAAGATTAAGAGTTCGAAACTTACCGTTAGCACTGATTCTGTTCGTCTAAAGAAAAGCTCTCTCCTCACCTTAAGTTTCGCCAATGGCTTCCGTCTTCTACGAGTGTAATACCCTACACCACCGTGTTTTCCAGCCGCAGACTATTCCAGAAACCCGTCATCCACCTCCCCGTTCCCTCCAGATTGAATTAATCATCAACCTTGATCTCGTAATCATCCTCCATGATTGCATAAGAGACTGGTTCACCGAATCTGACAGGGACCCTATATTCTCCCAACAAACTCTTCGTTTCGATCTTGACCTTTTGGAAAACCACGACCACGCTTACCAAGTTCTTGCTCCAACGTTGACGAGAGTCGGAATCAACCCAGAGTCTCATATTTTTGACGTTGTCATTGATGAAATTATCGAACATGGACTTAAAATGGGAAATGGGTCGTCCAACAACAGGGGACATAAGAAAGTCTTGCCTTTGCGTTGTGAGTTATGGGGAGCGGTTTTCGAACACGGAAACGAGGGGCTTTTGGAGGAATCAGCGGCAGAGGCAGAGAGTAGCTATGGCTATGGCATGGTTCCAGCAAGGCAGTCATCGGTTAAGAAGATGCTGAAGAGGGTTAGAGTGGAAGGTGGAGATCCCAGTGAAATGGTTGGAGAAAGAAGCAAGAAACGGCGGGTGAAACTGAATGGTGAAGATTGCGTGATATGTTTGGAGGAAATCAAGGTTGGATTAGGCGCGTCTCAGATGCCTTGTTCTCATACTTTCCATAGTAACTGCATCGAAAAATGGTTGAAGCAGAGCCATTATTGCCCTATTTGCCGGTTTGTGATGCCGACTTGAAGACTTAAGAGCTTCGTGTTTTTTTTTTTTTTTTTATTTCTTTCATTGAAGATAAACCTCTTGTAAGTCTTGCATTTTGTGAAGAAACTACTCTATTTTGTGCATGCATGGAAAGAAATATACATTATATACATATAAATATATCAATGGTTTTACGTGTTTACGGTTCTTTAGTTGTCAATTTTGTTTAAATTTAAATTTGACATGTTCAAGGCAGGCTATCATGTTCATTCAATATTTCGAATGATTTGAATAAATATGTTAAACTCAAAAAATGACTTAATTCATTTAAAAAAAAAATCAAGCTTTTGCTTTCTCATTCAAAGTTTAAGTAGATTCATTTTGGTCAATTCATTTTGGCTCATTTTCCAATTACGTAAAAATATATATTTTTTATTTATATATATAATATGTGATTTACTAATTTATATTATATGAATACTAAATATATAATATTATAGCGTAAACATTATAAAATATATTAAATTATTTATGTTTAAAAATTTAACAAAAATATATATAAAATTACTAAAAATTAAATAAAAATAATATATTTTTAAGATTTTCAAAAAAAAAATAATGAGTGGACGTACTTGGGTTATCCATATTTTTTGGCAAGTTAATAAATTTTATTACGCAACCTCAAGGTCACAAAGCTAGATCAAGCTAGTATTAGTATTATAAAAGAGATCAACCCTAAACCCCCATGCCTAAAAATCTCAAAGTAACCTTATATTATCTATTTATAAATATGAGTTAACTTGAATAAAATTTTAACCAATTCAAACACAATCCAACCCAGTCGATAAACAGCTATGATTTGGTTGTGGTATGCTTTTTGATGTGTTTTTTCTTTTCCTTTTTTTTTCATCCCCAATGATACATTAGTAAAATTTGGATGATTTTCTGGTGTATCTATCCTTTTTTTAATACATAAATCAATGGAAGATTGAATATGTAAACAGCAAACCTAGTTAGAAAAACCCCCCTGAAGTTGGTAAGGGAACTCCAGGGTAACATGACAGCTGACATAATTTCTTTGTTTAATATACAGAGCATAGCCCCGTATGATGATTGAAAGTAAGACAAGTTTTAAGTAATGGCACTGAAAGTCTATGCTTATAACCACTGATCCTGAAAATGCCCAGGAGGAAGACATTAAACAGCTGCAGCTGGGATTTTGTTCTTCCACTGGCCACGTGCCAACCCATAATTTTGTTTGTCAACAGTCTTTAAACATTCCGTCATTAATGGGTCTTTGCCGCAAAAAATGAAAGTTTAAACTACCTTTGGAACAAATGGAAGCACAAGAAGACAACGACAATCCTTTGAATTAAGGGAGCTTCCATCTATCCTCATAAAACAAACAACATAATGAAGTCAAAATAGTTTGCAAGAAAACACATTTTCACTATCAATATTACTTAAGACAGTCCATTGGTCTATTTTTGACGTTCCATACAAGTGAACCAAAACGTGAGCTATCAATCAGCCGTCCAACTCTGCTCCACAATCTCACGCCTGTTCTTACAATGTAACAACAACATAAGCTAATCAGCAGTCCAACTCTGCTCCACGATCTCACGTACTCTCCTATTGTATTCACGCTTGTTCTCACTAAACATTCGAGCAGCTTCTGAATTTGCAGGAGAATTTGGATTTGGATCACAAAGCAATGACTGCATACACAAAATATAACAGTCGCTTAAAACAACAGTGCAGAGGTAGATATAGAGAGCAACAGAGCATAATAAGTGACATACATCTTAAATGCATTACTACCACAGTTTCATGACAAGATACCTATACGGGATTAGAACTACAGATTCTTAGTTTAGAAGGTATCAACTATCAAGTTGAGAACGGGAAGACTTCCCTCCATTTGTTTAGCCCAAGACCCAATTTTTCATGTGTCCATCCTAAGCAATCTCATAAATGATTTATGCTAAAGGTCTGATTACTTCATATGAATAACTGGCAGGTTCAAGCAACATTTCTACGCCACCTGGATCTAAGGCTCCCACAAACATATAAATTAATATTATCATTATAATGAAAGATCTTCCTATTAATAACAACCAGATGCCAGATGTGCGTAGAGCTTCGCAAAGGTAACCGATGTTTCTGCTTTCACAAATTTCATATGGAAGTTTGCAATGAAGTAGGTAGTTTTAGAAACATGGTCTATGACACATTTGAATTGGAATTAAATTATATTTTATTCAATGGTCCTTAGATACCCACAAATGAATGCCTGAAGAATTATATCATACCTGAATAGATGTCAGTATTGCTGCTACATCGTAAATTGGACTCCACTGATTTTGTAGAATGTCCAAACAGATGCTTCCATCCGCATAAACTGAAAAAAGTTGCAGGATAAAATTGGGATAAGATCAAGATCAGTTAAAACTTTTGCCCAACAAATATATCAGAGCACACAGATAAAACTTATTCATAAAAAATAAAACATAATATAAATTTCAAATGAAGAAAACAAGAAACTAAAGCTGAATATGTAAACTTGTTAAGTCAAAATCAGTTCAAGAGTATGCATGGATAACTTAGTGGATTGTTGGGTGCCTATGACACAAACAACTAGCAAATGATGGCATTTGGTTTCCTGAGCACTCGCTCATCTTTGGAGCTTTTGGAGATTCACAAACAAATGGTACATGAAGCCCTCCTTGAGCATCCACTATCTAAGTAGGGGCTACTCATTCACAAATTGCAAATATCACTCACTTTCAAACTATTAGGGTTTACTCATTCACTACTCAATAAAAGATCACACCATGATGGGCAACATAAACACAACACTATAGTTTCACACTATATATTACACCTATCATGCAAGAATGGATAAGTTTATCTTACACAAATATGTCAGAAGTTGAAGCAATAATAAAAAATTAAAAAACTGCAGGGCATGCAAGAATAAATGAAAATGCAAACTGAAAATATGGATTAACTAAAGAATAGGCTGTCCAGAGGCTTACTGTTTGGATGGAACATTCGAGATACAAAACGAACCGTTGGTGGCTTGTTTGGATAATCCTCAGTAAACTGAAGTGTCAGCTTAAACGTACCTGAATGACTCAAAAATATCAAAATAGGGATTAATTCATAGTTGTTAGCAGTATATCTATATTATTATTCTATGATAAAATATCCAAAGACACCTTAAATAGTAGTATTTGAAACTAAAATTCACAACAGAAATAATCTTAGGGTCATTCAATCTTAAAGGTTTCCTCAAGGCTCTAATCATTGACAAGATTGTTTAACATCTTCTGCTTCATTATTCACACCAAAACTAAGTCAAAGGGACCATTACCAAAGCCACTCCCATCAAACAAATCTAACCTTCAGCATTTTGCATGAAGTACCAGTCCATACAATTCACAGAAGCTCTGTTCTGTTTTCAGGCCAAAACTTGACTCACTTATAACAAACAAATTCATTTTTCACAAAACCATTAAAAAGATCTAGAAAAAAAATATATAAATAAAAGAAGAGCTAGGTGTATATTAAGCACTTAACCAATTAATGTATGGGAAATTGATAACATCATTAGGGCACCGTGGAATTACTGGAGAATTTTCTCCAATTAGATAGGTTATATCAACATATAGCATGAATAGCAATCATCAAAGGATAAGCAAACAAATCCACCAAATAACTACAGACAAACTGATACTTCAAACCACTATATGCAACATAATTTACTTTACCTCCATCCCATGGGGTGTCATCAGGTCTGCAAATACAACAAGTAAAAACATAAGCACAATTCTATAAAACCTTTGCCTAAAAAACAAGTAAAGAAAGTAACAAAAGGACAATTCATTCCTATTTTGTCTCATACCCAAATATAACAGCATTCCAGAGCATAATATTGTTATCTTGAGGAGCACCACTAATTCCGGCAGGAGGATCTTGTTGCAACCTCTTAAAATCCCTCATCAGTCTCTTCCTTGCTGGAGTCGACATCCTCACGGCCTACAAATTTAAAGAAGGCCAACCCAAAATCAATACAATGATGCACACAATGAAAGATAGAAGAAAAGACTTCTTTAACATAAACACCAGGCAGCTTAGATCAAAACCAGAGTTCAACCACTAAACCAAGTTTAGAACATCTGTTCTATCACTTTAGATGTAGATTGACATGCAAATCTCAATTTTTATTTTAAGGTGCATGCAAACACCCACTAAGTCATGAAATGCAAAAGGAGGCAACTCTCCCAGCCCCTGAACTCTACCCAACGTCCCCATGCTTCAAATCAAACACTTCCAACCTGGACTCTGAAGCTCTAATCATTGCAAAATATCAATTCGCATGCTCAGAAAAACTTGATAATAGAATTTGCTTAAACATAAAGTAACAAAGAGAAAGAACAAAGGGGACATAAAAGCAGACTTTTGCGTTGAAGTTTTGTTCAGGACACTGATTCAGCAGATCATAACTATCAGGCAATAAAACTAAGATTACAGTTCATTCATTTCTAGAATTATCAGAACAAACTAACATCTGGAAATAAACAGTTCAGAAAATCTAACCATAAAGCGTCGATTTCACCAGCTAAAAAACACACATCTAATTAATATAAAAAATAAATCAATACTAAATTCCCAAATCTTACATAACCCTAGATCCATAACTAAAATTATAACGATACAAAACCTAAAGCTTCAACCTGTCTAGCAACCAAACCCAGAGTTCACGTTGGATATATAATTATGAGACACCAACCGAGACAGAATTACAGAAACAAACAAAAAAAAAATCTAATCTAAGAACAGAAAGCAAATAACACAATAAGGGGGGAAAAATCAAAGAAGGGTCTTACTTTCAGCGAAAAACGCGGCGATTTAACTAGGATTCTCCCAAGAATGCTTCAGAGTGACAACAAGGCAACAAAAGAACCCAAAAAGAAAAAAAGAAAAATTTTCCTCCCCAGGATTTGCTGAGGAAATAATTGGAAAATATTATGAGAGAAACATTTCTTTATTTCTCCTTTTTATTTGATTAAGGAACCAATCAATAAAAGAGAAGATTTTGGTTTTAGAAGATCTATTTTATTTTCCTTTTCATACGATATTCGTTCGGTTCTTAAAATTCATTTGAAAAAAATATTAGATTTAAAAGTAAATTTAAATAAAAAAATTAGATTCTGATTAAAAATAAGATTTAACTTTTGAGATCTGTATTTAGTTTAAATTATTTTATTATTATATAATATGTATTTATTTTATAATATTGTATTATTTTTATTATATAAAAATATATAATGTAATATTAGAGTATAAAAATTAAAAATTAAGTTATACTTATATTTTTAAATTTTATAAAAAATTATTAAATTAATAAAAATTAAATTTTAAAAAATATTTATTTTTTAAAAATAAATTATAAAAAATATAATATAAATTAACTTAAACTAATTTAAATATCTATTTATAAATATAAATAAACTTAAATAATAATTTATATTTACATTTTTAATTAAATTAAATTTAAATAAATACATTTAATATTAATATTATATTTAAATTAAATTCGATTTTTACGACATAAAGTTGACGATGAGTTAACTCAGCCTCAGCCATCCTTCACATATAATCTAAGAGATTTATGGTTTTTTTTTTTTTTAATTTTCACTGGTAATTCTAATTCTATTTCTATTTCATTAATAATAAATTTCTAATTTTCCTTATTTTCATTTTGTGGGCCCTTGTCTGCCAAGTTGCTCGCTAAGCGACGCCATGCATAATGCTCTCTCTCTCTCTCTGTCTCTCTCTCTATGTTTATATATATATATATATAAACAAAACAATGTGATACGAAATTTACTAAAATTTTTAAGAATGCTCATTTAATAAATAGTGAAGATATTATGATTCGTTGTTCACTCAAAAATAATTTTTATATTTCTTTTGTTTATTTCATAAAAAAATATTTGATTAAAAAATAAATTTTGAATCAATATTTTTTTTTCAAAACATATCTTATATTTTCAAAAAATATAATATTTTTCAAGAATTCCACAAAAGTAAAAAGGATTAATTATTTACGCATAAGAATCAACTTTTAAGAATAAAAGTTGAAGGAAAAAAAACTGAGTTTCTCATATAAAAATTTATCCTTTTTATATCAATTAAATTTTAATCTCACATGTATTACATATGATTTTAAATATTTAAAATTTTAATTTATTAAATAATTTATCATGAATTTTTTAAATATATTAAATTCATAATATATCAAAATTTACGCAAATCCAAACAAACTTAATAAAAAATAAAAAGCAAATAACCGTATTAAAACAACCAACTTACCAAAGAACTATATGCCTTTGTTGTGAAAAACGTTGTTTCTTTTTTATCACTTATAAAATAAACATTAAAAATTAAAAACTTACTAATAAGCATGCCAATGAAATGAAACAAAAATTTTAGTTTCTCATAGGTAAGGAAACCTAAGATAATCACTAATTAAATAAATAAATAAATAAATAAATAAATAAAATTATTATTATTTTAGTTTAATCGAATATTTGGATAAAATTTTAAAAAATATAATTCTAATCTTATAATATATAAATAATAATATAATATTATTCTAATGATTATTAAGTGGTATGGTAAACTATAAAGGATATTGTTGTCAGTTCAAAAGATTTTTTATATTTATACTTTTGTACATACTACTCATTATGTCATAAGCATTGTACGTGATTTTTAGAGTTAATTATCCTATATTTGTAAAAAATTTTAGGTTAAATAATAAAAAAAATTTTAAAACAAAAATCACATTACATAAAAATATATTAAATAAAAGATCATTAAATCTTTATATATAAAATTAAACAAATAATTAAAAAAATATCATTAGAATATAGGTTAAAATTTTATTATAAAACTTTAAAAAAATCACGAAATCATTTTAAGTAATTTAACCAAAACTATTATTTAAATCCACGAAAAAATACTACCTTACCAACTAAATGAAAAAAAAAAAAAAAAAACCCAAGCCATAAATTAAGAATCAAATTCCAAACTTTTTGCATAACTGATGTGATAAATAGATAAAAATTAAGAGTTGTCATAATATTTATATTGACATAAGATTAAGTAACTTGTAAGTAGAGGAATCGATGGCTCAGGTCGAGCTATAATTTAAAAAAATTTTGAATTTTAAACTCAAATTCTATTTTGGCCTAGCTCGGCCCGGTAACCCAAATCACTATTTATCTTTTAATAAGATATTAAAAAATTATTTTTATATTAATATTTATATATTTTATAATTTAATTTAAATAAAAATATATTATTTTAATTAAAAATACTATTTTAAGTTAAGTCAGACTAGCTCGAAACATAAAAACTAAGATCTGATCAGACTGGACAAGTTGCTTGAGCCTTGAACAAGTCTACTTGTAAACTTTAATTTATAATTATTATTTGATAAGATTTAACTAATTAAAAATTCTGCTAATAATTAATTATTGAAAATATTATCTAAAATAATTTGATTTACCAAAAAGATTATGACGATATTGAAAATATTGAGAAGGATTAAAGGTGCGAGCTGCAGCTTACAAAGCCATCCTTAATTGTTAAACAAATGAAGAAGATAGCCAAAGAAGTTGATTATTGAACAATACTCCTACAATCCAACTGACTACTCTAAATATAAAGGCCGGTAAGGAAAATAGCAGTATAACCCTCCAGACCTCTCTCAAGTCAAAGTCCGTCCATCTAGCGACTAGTTTCTCTAAATAAAAAGGAGTTATTTACTTACTCCCTTGTCGCACTTTCATGTCCTCGATTCATGTAAAAGTATCATTATTTGAGCTGTTGTGTGCTTTTGGAGTAGAAACTGAAACATACATTAACTAGCTAGCTTTTCCAGTATCTCATCACTTAATATGATTGCTTTTATCTGCAGGAGGATCTGAGGCACTCTTGGACGTTGGAAATAGCAATGAGGTTGGGAGTAGTAAGCTTTCTTGCTTTTGTTGTTGCTGAGTATTAATGATGAAGATTTTCGCCAGTAGTTTGATGCACAGGCTGCTTCATTCTCTACAGCTACTGGGCGGGCTGTTTTCAGAGGAAGTGACTCACACTCACCCCACCTCCTTTCATTTCCGCTAATATCATCTCCTGGCACACCACCTCCACTTCCTACGAAGGAGGCGAGAGCAGCAGCTAAGGCAGAACAAAAGCTTGAATTTGACATAATAGCCTTGGTTACAGCTGTTACGGTCTCTGATAAAGGCTGTTGACAAGGAGGAATCTGATCGCTTATTTGCATGTAAGATTGGTACAAGTAGTGTTCTTGAGGTGGTTGCTTTCCTACATTCAATGGCCCAATGAATTTTTGTGGTTAGGAAATGCCACAAAGTTTAAGTGGCTAGTATTCCAAGAAGTTTGTGGGTTAAAGCCTTCTAAACAAGAAGGTGAAGAGGAAAAATTGAGACGTTTCGATGAGTATCTGTGTACATTAGAAAATCTACTGAAACGTGAGGAGTTGGCGAGTGAAGTAAGATCAAGAGTGATAGTGGAATGAGAATTGGAATTTATGATTAAAGAGTTAGGAAAATAGTATTGATATGGCCTTGAATTTTGGGCGTAGTTGAAGTTTCAGCCATGAAGGTTAGCAGCAGACGATGTGGAAGTAATGGGAGCAGAAATTGAGGTCCTAAGGCCAAGGCTCGGTTGTGTGCTTGATGATGATTGAGACTGCAGCATGGAAGCTGCTGCGGAAGTGGATGAAGCCATGGCTATTGCACCTAGGGTTAGTGGATGGTTATGGTTCCCTTCATAGGTTGTGATCAAGATGGACATGTCCTCAGCACATCTTTGTACCTGGTGTTCGACAGATATACATACGTTGCTTTGAGAAAGGAGTTAATTATTACAACAATTCCTAGTGATTGCAAGAAATTAATTTTTAGCACTCAGACTTAAGTTGTCAAGCAAGTCAAATCATATATAATAGCAGTCATAGGATGAGATTTTTCAACAAAGGCAGGCAGGCAGCTGATCATATTCGTACCTGTTTTCACACAGGACAAGTCGGTGAGACTGCGCAACGGTAGTATGACCGAGGACATGGATTTCCTTTTGCTTTTTTCTGTCCATATTTTCTCCATTGACATCCGTCATTCATCTGCACATATATATAGATATTCATGATTCTCTTTTTTTTTTTTTTTTTTGATAAAACTTGAACATTTCTTTTACTTACGTTTCCATTCATCTGTATAGCTATTTCTTTTACGTATATGTGCTTAAATAAAATATTTGCTTCAAAAGTTGATAAAGAGGGAAAAATGAAGACATGAGGAATAACTTAAGAAAAATTAAAAACCATTTTCACTAATTCTAGAAGAAAGTATTTTTCTGTTAATTATTACTACTATATATAAAGAGTTGAAGGAATTAAAATTATATATACTATGATAATAACATTGTATCTTTTCTTATTCTTCCTCACTTATCTGTTTTCTTCTTCCTTGCTATACATCAAGAAACGCTGTAATAATTAATGCAAATATAAGAATTTTACTATTTAGTTTAGCCAACGAATGAGCTTGGTAGCATACCGTTGGGGTATTACATCTACCTCTGACAGAAACCCTAGCTTTTTTCAACTGCGTTTGCTCTGATACATCTTCATTATCTCCACTTCTCACGGTCTTGAGAATTTTACTTGTTGGCCATGCCTCTCCTTCCGCTTTTCCTAAGCTACTTTCAAAGCTTGCGTTTTCGAATTTGCATTCCAAGCTAAGTTCAAGTCCTTCATTATCATTCGATTTCTCATCTTCTTTGCCATTACCGAGCAGGTTGTTACTCTTTTTCTCTTCTTTCTTAGGCGGCAGAATACTACTCGAACTTCTCCCCAGGCTAAGAGAGACAGGATCAGATTCTTCGTTTTCTTGATGACTCGGAGATGTGTTGGTGAGTACTTGTTTGCTTCTTCTTGCTGAAGAATTTCAAGGAAACGCATCCGTAAAGACTTATAATCCTTCACAATTTGTGATATTAACAGTTTTAACCTCTCGTTCTCTTTTTTAACCTCTCCCATCCTGGCTTTGGCTAATTCAATTTGATTGGCCAGCAGGAAACAGAAATTAATTTTACTTCTTTTGAATTAATTAAGAGATCTTTCAACAAGTAGACACTATATTGAATTAAAGAGTTACAACAAAATTGTACATCCAAATTAAGTTTGAATTAATGTACACCCTGGTCCTTTTGGACTGATCACAGGTAATCTGTTGAATTAGATTTCATGGGTGACCGCTTAATTAACGCCTAGCAAAAGTGGCATCTGCATATCCCTTGAGTTAGAACCTAGAAAACCCTACCAAACTAATGTATTGGATTATTATTTCATACATGCGCTATGGACTTTCTAAACCCTATAAATGAAATTGAAATATTGTCATGTATTTTTTGTTTTTTTAATAATAATTTTTAAAATACACGTCAATGAAATATGTTTTAATCCTCTAATTCCGACGATAAAGCTCTTAAATTTGGCTGACGTGTATTAGATATAATTTTCTATAAATTAAAGAAGTGGAGTAATACCATCCACATGATTAAATGAATGACTACAAAGGCTTAGGTTTTAGTCATTGTAGGCCAGCAAAAGTATATATTTATGTTGAACCAGATTCATGGATGCTGAGAATAAAAGAATAAGCATGATGAGCATACCTACCAGCTGCTTCTGTGGTTTCCTGAATGAATTTCAATGGCGGAAGTCGGTGAGCACATATTTACTAAAATTTCAATAGAATTGAGAAAAAATAATCAATGCCCATGTGGCTGTTTCATTTATGGAGTTCTGAGGATCTTTTCACCTCTTTGATTATGATGGTTGAAATTTCCTTTTTGATAGGAGGAGGCTTGGCGCCATAATCTTCTTGCTCGACATACCTTTGATTTTCTCCCTACACGTTATGATAAATCCTCATGCATGAATTATGAGTTAAAAATAAAAGAGGAAAAATAATCTTACATAGATGGTAATTAAGATCATCTTACACTTGAAAGCAAAATCAACTATCAAATCATCATTTGAGATTATTTGTTTGAGTCGAACCATCTAAGAGCCGAGAAAACATGAAATTATAGATTTAAAAATTAATTTATACTATCAAAATTATGAAGAAATACCAAACTTAAAACTGCCAAGTTTAAAATTCTGTTAGCTTGCATATAAATAAAACAATCCAAACCGAGAACACAAATCTTAAAAAACCCAAAGTTCTTAGATTGATAGATCAATCAATTTTTTTTTAAAAAAAAAAAGAGTAAATGAAATCCCACGGATCCTTGTTTTGAAATCCAACGTTTACTTTTTTTTTTTAGAAAAAAAAAAAAGAGCATATTGTATTTTCTTCAAATAATCTTTGAGAAGGATAAATAGTTAGTTAATTGGTAGATAGCAAAAAACTTACCTTGTTGATTTGTATAAAATCGTGACTTTCTTCACCCGAGCTGCTAGATTTGGTTATGATCTTCTCTTCGAACACAACGTTTCCAAGAGCAGCAGAGTCCTCCAAATTGGTTTCCATTACTTTTTTCTTGATTGATTTCTCTAACTTTCGATCTCAAAAAATTGCCAGAATATATAGGGCAATATCTTATGTAAGAAGAGAACCATGCTCCAGTCCAGGCTCCAGATTTTGACTTGAAAAAAACAAAATAAAATATAATTCGAACTACAGTGCTTATCTTTCTGTCTTTTAAATTTTAATTTATTATATCATTGAGTAATGGCAAACAGCCAGCTTTCTTCTCTTATACAATCCAAGAAGCAACTCATTTCATTTCGTAATTTTCTTTTTTTTTTTTTTCCTACCTCAAATTGTTCAAATAAAACAATTACTCGACCCAAAAAAAAAAAAAAGTCATTTTAATGAAAAAACTGAAGATTGATAGGTGCGTGCAGCATAAGATGTCTTTCGACCACCGAATTCGGCGGCCGTCAGTTTGACAGTGGGGACCATGTGGGTCTTGACAACTAGGTAAAAAGTAAAAACCTTGTACTAGCCGGCCAATGGTCGTGTGCGTTTTCATCCAATCACGCGAAAATGCGCTCCCTTGACCTGGCCGTAATATAATACGCTCTGGATATTCTTGGATGCAGCAGTTGGCTGACTATGATACACACTAAGTTAATTATTTTGGGTGGAATTTTAAGATAAGAACAAAAACAGAAAAACACTAATAGGGTTACGGTCACTTGCTTTTGGACGCAATTTTTGGCAAGTTTAGTTCTAATTTTGAAACAGTCACTACAAAATTGATTACTTTACGCTTTCAAAAGATTATGTACAAATTTTTTACTATATATAGAAATATTTGTCAACATTTAGATTAGCTTTTTTTTTGGGGGGTAGTTTCACATAGAGTTCTTTGAAGTTCAAATTGTTGAAAATCGAGATACATAGATAGAAAGGAAGGAAAATAAAGAGAATGAGTTGATTTAGTTGTATAATTATTTATAGTCAACTGTCAATCTTGAAGTTTCTATATTAATTAATGAAATATGCTAGTCAATATATATATTTGAAGAAATAGGTTGAAGTTTGTAGTTCCACAGAAGATTAGATAGTGCAAATTTTTTTAATATGAAAAAGGAAAAATTGAAGCAAATGAGCAAAGTAACTAGGAATAAGATCAAATTGTTTTACTAAAAAATTGACTTATTCAAATTGTAAGATGAGGTTTAATATATTAAAATGCCAGTAAGCAGTTAAAATATTAATAAAAAGAAAATGTAAAAAATTAAAAAAAAAGGACTTGGAATAAAATTAAAGAATCTAAAATGCTATATAAAATTGAATATTAATTCATTTGACGATGACATTGACCAGACCTAAAGCTACCTCTTGATAATTCGTAATATTTTATATTTATATAAATTTTAATATATTAATAATTTGTATTATATAAATTTAAAATATATGTTCGTATTATGTCATATTTTTATTATATATATATATATATCATATTCATTTAATTATATCTAAAATTAGCAAGTCAATTTTTTATTTGAAAAACCTGACCTTGTTTCCAATTCCATCGATCCATCTAAGTTTTATTTCAAAATTTGAAAAATAAAGACCTTATTAATACCTAACCAAGGGTTGGTTCATTTCGTAGTATTATTTTAGCCATTTTTTTTATCATCTCATTCAACCCGGACTCTTCATTAGGTAGGAATAAATATAATGTATATTAATTCTAACATGTTGCATTTTGTAAGCATAATTATTATTATTTTTTATCTAAACTCCAATTAAAACAAGAAATAATATAGTCTTTATTGGCTTGCAAAACCTAAGGGATCAACATGCCATACATAAAAGAAGTTATGAAAATTCAATTAATAATATATATATATATATATAAAGCTTATTTAAATTCTTTTGAATATATAGTAAATATACTCAACTCTGTCCAGATAGGAGAATTTATTATTGAGCCTCAAAAGGCTTGGAGCTTAATTAAGATTCTCAATAATCTAAATCATGTTGATTATCATAAAATCGAAGTCAATGGAAGCTGGTTTTAGTAGTTGAAGGTATGTTTTTTTTTCTTCCTTCCTTTAGTTAGATTGACCTCATCAGCATATATAAATTTTTGAGTGTTCATATATACGAACTCGATGAACATGTTGAAACATTTCTTTTAATCAAAGTAGATATTGGATCATTTTTGCTGTCACCAATCACATTATTTTTCATATAATATAAGGTTTTAGCTCATTCTTGATGTATCACCTTTCCAAGAGTTTACCTTTTTTATATATCACCTTTCTTACCTTATGAAGGTTTATTAATTATATTTTGGATTAAATTGAAATCTTGAGAATAAAATTTTTAATCACGGGGAAGTGATATTGAGAATTTCTCATTATTTTTTTCTTTTGGTATATATAAGGATATTGAGCTGCACAATCAAAAAAAAAAAAAAAAAGCTTTAATTCAAGTTCTCGAGCAAAATTTGGTAAATAAGTTCTTCAATTAAAAGTAAATACTACTGGCTATGTGATAGTTCCTACAAAATTTGAACAATATACCTATATATGCATATATATATATATAT
>JBBYHL010000005.1:12292132-12303333 GCA_038381835.1 Adansonia madagascariensis
AACGACTGCAAAAAGTTAAAAAAAGGGCGACGTGGCCTCTCTTTCTATGCTTGCTTTTATCCTATAATTATATAGGATTATCATTCAACCTATTCAATTTCTAAGCTCGTCTTTTCCAATGTCCCCCTTTCATCTTCAAGAGAAAAAGAATTTAGGAACATATTTATTTTTTAAGTATAGTAAAAGGTCTTAAAGAGTGAGATATCAAACAAGGAATCTCCGAACTTAATCATCTGAAGTTTCTCTTAAACTTATACCGAAATAGATCCTACTGAGTTAGCCTTGGGTAAATGCTCAAATTTTCCAGATTCCTTTATGTAACATCTTGATGCAGCATTTTACCAATAAGCATGGTGAAAACTAACTAGATGCTTCATAATCATCCAAAACTAAGTGATTGTTCCTTGGCAGCAACAAATATGTGGATAATTTTATATTTTATATTGAATGGATAAGAAAGATAACTTCAGGAAATCGGTCTTTGACATGAAACTGAGCATGGGAAATTTAGAATATGTAATTAGTTTAGCTAGGAACTTCACCTTCGGGATCATCTGAAACTCAGAAGAAAGGTTCTCGGTATTTCAAAGTTCCCAATGAATTCCGCTATTGCTTCTGTTTGTGCCAGCTGAGAAGAATATCAGCAACTTCTACAATCCTGAATCTTTGTTGTTTGATTATATTAGTTCTCGCAGCAGCCGGCCAGCTTGGACCGAGTCTGCTTGCTAGTGCTGCGAGACATGCAGGGGACGGGAAAGAAAAGCCAATTTGTAACGACCATACCTTTTTTAGTTTGATAACATATATCATGACTATAAAACTTCAGCATCATTGCAAGTTCCAAATCATTTCAGCTAAACAAAACTGTAGTTTAATTATTTGCGAGCATGGATTATTCTGAATTCAGGACATCTTTCAAGTTTGCATATTATGTATTCAGAATCAATTCAAGTTGAGCTCGATAGGATTCCAAACAAGTCCTTCCAATTCTTCAAATTGAACCAACTCTTATAGCTCTCAATGGAAGGAATTTGTAAGTATCAATTTAAGGGAATTATTGAAATCACCACCAAGAAAAGCTGCTTCAGTTGAATCGAGATATCATTTCCCATTTTGCTAGTTGCCACAGTAGTAATCTGTTCCATGTTAGAGAATAGGGGGCAAAAAAAAAACACTACGTAAGGTGGTTCCAACTTGATCAGCATCCCCCACAACCCAACCCAGGAAAAAAATGTTATTATTAGAGTATGCAGCATTTGTTTCATCTTTTTAGCTCATATTGGGTTGATATTTATACCCACCATGTGCGCACGATAAAACACAATAGAATTATGTCAGATGTCCAGTGTTTTTGAAATTAAGTATGGAAACTGCTAGGCTAGCCCCCCAAAATATTGCAATCCCCCCTTCACTAAAAGTTGACAAAAATGCTCCAATTGCAACCTTCGAAGCCCTGTAAACAAAGGTGGAAACCCCATTTGAAGGAATCCTATAAAAAGGTGGATCTCACTTTTACGAGAGGAGAATGGGGAAAAGAAAAGTTTTACTAGCTTAGCTACCAATGACACCTGAGTAATTTTTTTAAAAAGTTATAAATAGAAGGATTAAATCTCAATATTTATATACTAAAGATATAAAAAGCAACATATGGTAATAACTGTACTGCTTTACACCAATTAGGCTAAAAAACACGCAGTGATTTATTTGATTCTTTCAACAAAGATTAGGCCTTTATTTTTCAAATAAAATGTCATTTTTTACCGTTATCAAGAGATACCCTTCCCTTATGGAATGACATTTTTTTTAAATAACATTTGGCACTCTGGCAATGACCGCATTGAGAGTTCAATACACTTTTGTTTTACTTCTAATCAACCTTTAACTTACCATAATTAACTTAACCTCGAATTTATAACATGTTAACATACTAAATCAAGAAGGTCAAAAGGTTGACTTGACTTGGGCTGAACAAGTCCAGAGCCCAAAGAGAAAAAGGAGAAGATAGGCCCAGATTTGTACTGGTATTGAATCCGAAGAGGGCAGCAATGTAGTTTAAGGATTAGACATGATTAGACCAATGCTGGCCCATATGCATCTCAGTGAAACAAAAAGGAGCCCAGGGACACTGTTTTCATGACAAGTGACACATTGGGTTCGACCCTGGCTCCATTCCAGTTAAGCTTCAAGCAAGGGAGTGCAGGAAAAAGGTGGCCTTGAAAACAAGCTCCCCTACTTGTTTATGTCATTAAGTGGTGAATGGGACCCCATAAGGCTTTGAAAGTGAATCATTTTATTTGACAGACATGAACTTCAGTTAAAAACTTTGAAAAGCCCAAACAAAACATCCTTGCTGTTTCAATGATTTGTATATGGTGTGGAACTAATGGGATTTACTCTTTAGAATCTGACAGATAATGTGAAAAAAAGGTTCACTGCAAAAAAAGTAAGCAATCATGTAGGAGTAAGACAATTATTTTTTTTCCTCATCCTTGTGATACCAGCACCAGACTCAAAGGGTAAGCATGCTTGGACAAAAAATCTTAAAATAAAACTAAAATTCTTAAGTTTCTATTCAGCTAATTATTTTTCACTAGGATGGTAACAATTGCAAGTGTACAAATGAAGGTCTAGAGGGTATAAATGTACCGCATGTGGGGAACAGACTTTGATCAAATAAGTCCCTTGGAAGAGAGCTTCCTAGAAGTTGCTCAACAAAATCATGAGATTTTTTTGAAAGTTCATTTTTTTATCAATATTATCAACTTTGATGGTAAGTTCATCATAACTCCAAATATTTAAAATACATCTCCGAATGTTTACTGTCAGTAATTTAACATTGATATAAAGACTACTGCTAGCCAAAACATCAACATCATATATACATAAACAATAGTAATAGTGACAGATATTATAGTGATGACAAGATAAATTTTAATAAAATGGTTGGGGTAGTATAGGATCTTGATTGCTGCTTCAAAGGGTGGACATACTTTGGTTTTATGCTCCAAAGTCTATGCCTAGTCCCATACTTTGGTTATCAAATGTAGTGATCCCTACTTCACTCCGGCAGAGTTAAAGGAAAGGAAGAAAATGGCCCAACCTCTCAACTCAAGCTATATATATATATATATAAAAGAAGAAGAAAGAGACACTGAGAAGCTGGGGTTATCAATTCATTTAGGAGTAAGAGAGGAGTACACTTTTGACCAAGTTTCAGCAGTCACCCAAACTTCTTTTTAAGTTACTATTTGTTAATTATATATTGAGGAAAGAAAAAGCAGAAACAAAGGAGGCAGAAGAATATTGGCCGGAGGGGCTGAGTGCGAGTTATCAGAATTCAGAAAGAGGAATTAAAAGAGGTGTCAAGTCATATTTTCGGTATAGAGTAGGGGCTTGCAACTTGGCAAATCTCTGCTATTTTGTGTTAGGTGAGCTGTTCCATAAACGCATCTTTATTGAAAGTAGCTAAAGAGTGAGACACCATTTCAGAGTGACAGAATGTAAATTCATCTTCAATTACCCCTTTGCCAGATCCCACTTTGCAGGTTTCTGTTAAAAATCCAACATTTAAAAAATATTCGTAAAAAAAACTGAAAAACTTTCCCTTTTTGTATATTCTTAATAATGTTACCAACTAATGAATGTAACAGTAAAAAGATCTTTATATCATTGGGAGATTGACTCTTAGCTCTTCCAGAGATAAGATCACTAAACATTTATGTCCCTTCAAATTGGAACTAATTAATCTAAATTGCAATGAGAATTCTAGATTATAATGTGCTGTATTATTACACCAGGGGGATAAAAAATGGAGCAAGGCCCCATAGTAGGGGCATGGTTTGAATTAGCCCTGAATTAAATATCAAATGAGAATCCTAGCCTTAATGATAATATCTATTAGGGGACCATTAACTATATAATTCATGTGATTTGTTTAGCATAATAGCATATGGACATGGAAGTAGGTAGCAGTTTATTATCTTATGGAGACATCCGAACAACCCAAAGAATGGTCATTCAATAATATTTTTGCAATATTTCCTTTGTTAAATCATAGTAGCCTAAGTTACTCAATTCAAGTGAATGTTGAATACGAATATTTGTTTGATATAGATATATTTAAAATTTAAAATATTTTTTATTTATTTGAAGGTTCGTATTTTATTTTATGTCTGAATCCGTGTTGGATATAGGTATCAAACACCCAAATAACATAGGTACTAGCTAGAGAGATCATTTTATTATGCACTAACGGAAGAGAGCCATCAGGTTAGGAGGACATTCCAAGTTCTTTTTTTCTGCAAAACAGGAAGTTAATTTAATTTCCGTGTGACATTCCAGGAGCGCATTCAGCATGACTAAGTCAAATGCTATTTTTGACCCCCCTTATTTTAGGTATCAGTTTTGCTGCAAAACAACACTGTCCCTTTGCCATTTAATCATTTGCTTTGCAATAAAAGATTAAACAAGATCGGTAACTCGAATAAGACTTGAACTTAGATTTAAAAATCTCTTTTTTACCATTCAAACAAGGTCTTATCCTTGATAGGTTGAAGGCTGCATGGAAAGTAAAATTTGGAATGATCAATTAAGCTGTCTGGGTCCTATTATACGAAGCTGAAAGGGAAACATACACGATTACATATAAGAATCTAGGCATGGGAAAAAGGCGTACAACAATAAGAAGCAAAGTGTTCGCAAGCTAGGAATATCTACGTTACCTAAATTCAAATTGAGTATCAAATAAGATACATATCTAATATGTATATATTTAATTTTTTAAAGTTTTTTTATATATTAAAAAGATAGTACCTTTTATTCATATTCGAATATATGTTAAATATAAATATCAAATATGGATACTTCAAGAATATATACAAAGGAGAGGTGAGCAGTGAAGGAGGGCATAGGATTCCCAAACTCTTTTCCTTTAACAAGAGAGAGCGTGCTTTGTAGAAAAGAAAGGGGAGAGAAAGGTAGTGAAGTGAAGATCAGGCCTAGTGTTGAAAAGGTGGCTCAAATATCAAACAAAGGTGCCCACAAAAATGTAGGAATCCCAAGCAAAGTGAGCCCCCAACATGCACGTAAAGCTAAATATGGATAAAAATAGTGTTGCATTTGCTCCAAATTTTGTTCCACACGTAGGGCCTTTCCTCTTTCCTGTTTCCCCTTTTTTCTTTTTTTTTTTTAATTTATTTCATGGAATCAAAGAATATTTTCTCCCACTCAAAAATATGGTTCAATAACAACAAGATTTATCATTTCACAAAAAAGAAAAAGAAGGGACAAATAAAAAGAAAAATAAAAAACCCAAAAGAACAACATTGTACCTTGGCTATGTTACATTTTAATCCTTGCTTCATTTTAAGTTGAAGAATATCTTGACCAACAAAGCTGATATTCAAATTCAATGCACTTTGATCAAGCCAAGTCGATCCATTCCATTGGTCAAACATGATTGCATTTGTTTTAATGAAAAAAACTTGATTGCTGCTTGTTTTTATGTATTATAGAAAGAGGGAAACATTTTTTTTTTTTTTTGTAGATTAGTTGTATAAATAACTGAACGTTTCCTTAACCATTTTATCAGATTGGAGGATGATCATCATCCTACCAAGGCAAGACGGGATAAAAAGAACAAAAAAAAAAAAAAACCTAGATAGTGAAAATTCATCTTTACAAACACATATTCTTTACTTGGAGGTGATAACTATTAATTATCAATTTTTTGTATTTGAGCTGATCAAAGATTGAACTTTAATCAATGAAATAAAAAAAAATCAGTGTTTCAACTACAAATTACATAATTATTAATATAAGTAAAGAGAATGATCGATTATTATTTAATCAAAAGTCATTTGGAATTCAAAATTCAATTCAATTAGTTCATACAATCTCTTTTAGTATGTGATATTCAATAAGTCTAAGTTTGAATTTCAGTATTTTTAATCTTTTTTTTTTTTTTTAAATTGAGACCTCTTTTTTAAAAAAAAAAAGGTTATTTCAATGGAATAAGAAGCAAGAATTAATTTCACCATGACTTAGTTAAAGGGATACTATGTATCTTTAACATTAATGATTAAAATTGAAGATAAAAATGGTAGAAAGTGATGTGTACTCTTCGTCTAGCTAAGTTAGTTGGTCAATTAATCGACATCAAGCTAGCTTTAATTTGTAGGGTAAAATACACTCTTTTTCCTGCCTACTTTTTCGACCTTCTTGTCTACTTTTTGATAAGTCTTAACTTTGATTTGATGAAAAAAAAAAACAAATAATGAAAGGGGAGCGCTAAACAAATCCCAAATTTGGGCCCCTTCGAAAGAAAAGTAGAGATTAATTTAAGTGAAAATTGCTTATCAAGCACAAACAACTAGACAAATTAATATCTACTTAGCAAAACAAAAACAAAAAAAATTAAACACAACTTTGCATTTGTATTCTATTCAAAAAGGTAGCTCCGGCTAAAGTTGCCCCATACACAAATTCCTTTTCTTTACTTAAAACATTAAGACCACCAAGCAACAAAGTGGAAAAAAAATGTATATTAATTCAATGGTCTATATGCAAATATAGTTTGAATATCTTAATATCTTTGAAAAATTTGAAGCTTAACACGAATTATTCATTTACACTTGTTAAGAGATAAATTCACGTAAAATTGAAATTCAATATCAGCACTTGTAAATAACATATATTTATATTTAAATCAAGTGTCCTAAGTTTTTGAATTCCAAATTAAACAAAAATTGATTTTTGTTAGAAGTATGATCAGCTAGGGCTTCAATTAATTAAAGAGGTTCTAGACCATTTTTTTTTTCTTTCTTTAACGTTTTCTTTTTCTTCCTTTATCTTTTAAGTTGTGTCTTTCTTTAATTTTCTTTTCTACTATGGCCTTTAAAAAATTGAAACAAAAAATGATCGATCAGATGGGCCCTTGCAAGTGGAAAAATAGGTCGTAAAAGTGAGACTTTTTTTATCAATGTATAAGGAAAAGAAGTATTGGGAGATTTACCCAAATTTTATTAACGAAAAAACATAGGCCCCAAAGTACACCAAACTTATCAAACATTGTAGGCTCCTAATTACAACTTTTGAAATGATCACCACTCAAACTATATTAAAGCATCAAAGCTTAACATTCTATTTCTTTATTTTTTCATAAGCGTCATTGTTTAATTTGCTCTTCACATAATTTATCAAGGTAGTGCTTGATCATAAATAAAAATCATCGTTTAAAGATACAGTACACTTGATAATTTAGAAATGGAAAATTAATTAAAGTAGACTAAAACATGATAATGGGAGCTTGGGACTTCGTTTAACTTATTTATGTAATTATTTTTAAAAAATGACATTTAAATTAAAGATTTAAAGTTTAAATTTTGATATTAATAATTTATTATTTTATTTTTAAATTGTGACTTACATTATAAAAAAAAAAAAAAGCTAAAGCATGACAGAAAAAAATATCGGTAGGAATTAAAAATCAAATCAATAAACATAACATGTTAACATTTGATTCTTGGAATGTAGAATCAATATAATGACCTAGCTAGAGCCCATTTATTAAGCAATGCTTAGGTTATTAATTGGCTAAAGCAAAGCGATAAAAAACATGTTATGATAAGCTCATTGAATATTTTTGTACTTAATCATTCTAATAATTCCTTTATGTTGATGAGAAATGGCAGCTTGTAAAAGGCCCACGTGTTTTAATATTTACCCAGTTATTACAGCATAAAGGTAAAAAAGTAGCAAGAGAAGAGAAGAGAAGAGATGATCAAAAGGCGAAGAGAGCGGATGAGACACATGGCTAGCAGCAATTGATTGGCTGAGCGCTCTGCTTGGCTATGATGATGATGAAGAGTTCATCAAAAGAAGATGAAAAATAAGACCCACACCGCCCGCTGGCCACCCCCCCTCCATCTCATCAAATATCAATCTCTTTGGGAACTTGGGCCTCTCCTGCTAAAGCTCCACTATCTTCATCATTCTTCTGCATCTCCATTAGATTTCTTTTAAGGATTAGTGCAAATTATCATTACATCTTGAACTATATATAGTATAATCTTTTTTTGATCTTCCCCATCTGCCTGATGCATGCATTTGGAAATATAGTAATAATTTGCCTTGGAATAGTTCTTTGATTACTTGATCAGTTGAAAACTTATTCAAAATGCTATAGTAACTATTATTTTTTGCTAAGAGATCAATATTTATATACCTTGTTAGAATTAAAAATCGAAATTTAATTACATTTTACTTTGGTTTGTGATAATAAACAAAAATAATGATAAAATTAAACAAAAATAGTACAGTGGCTGTATTATTAGAGTAATCCACTAGATAAATTTAGACCAGTCAAATTACTCCTGCAAAGTTGATTCAAGGCTGGCCATGGGCGTTGGCCATGGAAATTTATCAATCAGCCTTCTTTTGTTAGGGACCCTCATTGCCTTTAGTTACGCCAATATTTTGAGACTACTAATAATTCCCTATGGCCGATCAAGTTTTTTTATGCTAGTAATATTAATTACTCATCAAGTTGATATCTTACAAAATCTCTCTAGCGTGACATTGTGGGGATTGAAAGTTTGAGGTCGGCCTTGGCTCTCTCCTGCCCAACTCCCACCACCATTATCCCAAAGTCTCTCCTTCTTTATCTAATTAATCTCATCAATCCATAGTTGTTTTATGAATATAACAAAATCAATAATGACGAAAATTAACACAAGAATTGTTAGAATGCACTTGATTCTATATATATATTTTGGGTTGAGTTTTAACTGTTTGAATATATTTACAATTTTATCTTTTGCAATAAGATATTATTCATAAATTATCATCCCGTCCTTAATTAGTGATATAAATTTTTTTTCCTCTTAGATAATTATATCTGGAGTAGAAAATTTAATAAAGCTAGCTAGAAGGGGCTAGAAAATTTCCACGTTAATTGAGATGTGGCCAGTTTTACTGTTTGTAGTAATTTTAAAACGTAATATTAGACTTTTTTAACACGTTTTCTGGACCCTGCTGCAAGCTGCATAGCTTACAAAAAAAAAAATGTCAAAGATTAAGATATTGCGTCGAGATACAATTCACCGTCGTAATTATATAGCAAACAAAGAAGGATATTTAAAGTGAAATGCATATATATATATATATATATATATAGGTATAGGTGTCGAGCCAAGGCAACAGAGATGACTAAAGTTTAATGTTTCACTCTCAATCAAAAGCCGAAAACTGACAAAATTAAGGCATAATAGGAGGAGAAATAAGGAGGGAGTTTTTTTTTTTTTTTTAACCCTTTTCTTCCTTTTGAAAATAAGGAGGGGCTACAGCCTAGGGCTGCTTGATGATGGTTGTACATATGCCATTGCTTTGTGAGAGACTTCTTTTATTTTTATTGAAAGCTTTTAAAAATTTTATTTTTTTATAAAAAAGAGAGGTTTTCAAGAGAGGCTATAGCAATTGAAACTTTTGCATTGGGTTCCACAAGGTCGGTCTTTTTCTGGGTCATCTTGCTCTTTGATGGCTGCTTGTGGGACAAATATCACCGACTCTCCTGATCCCTCTATGCCTCTCCACTTCCCCTTTTACATTACCATTTTTCAAATTCCTTCCCCATATAAAAGCTTTTCTTTGTACACCCTTACAAAACAAAGTATTTATTTTTATCACTTTTAATCGTATGATTATTCATATGAAAAATGACATAAATATATATATATATATAGTCTTAATAATTTTATTAACAAGTCTAATTTTTGGCTAGTAGTTTGAAAGTAAAGAAAAAGAAAAATAAATATTTTAATTTAATAGGTTAGTTATTATAAAATAGTTTAATTTTTTTCTTATCTTTTTATTTCCTTATTACTAAAAGAAATGTTCAGATATCTCTCATCGATTGTAATATTTTCTATCCCCTTAATACTTATATAAATTTTAACTCTATATTCATCTAATTTCTTTGTTTTTTTTTTCTTGGTTAATGTTATAAAAGAACGGGATTAACATAGACTTACATTTTAATTTTGAGATTAAGTATATGAATATGGGTCAATCATTTGAGTATAAAATGGGATTCCTATCAATGGAATGACAACTATATATTTATTACACACACACACACACACACATATATATATATATATATATATATTGCTAGGTAAAGTTTGAATATTTTGATATATTTGATAAGATTGAGTAAATTCTTCATTGACTAGAAAAGATCAAGTCCAGTTGCCCAAACAAACAAGTATTTAGTATTTATATCCAAGGACTTTAATTTTACCATTATTATTTTTTCTAATTAATTTTGAAATGTGGTATCTTATATGTCATCGTTTTGCTTCGAATCGTCCATATATATAAGATAAACGTAAACTAACGTAAGAGGGGCTATCTTGCTTGAATCGGTACCCCCTTTTTGGCGGGAGATTTCGCTATCAAGAAAGAGACCAATGAAAATGGCAATTGTAAGTGTTTTTGTCTTCGGGCAGTAGTGTTGGCTCCCACCAATCCATCAATGATTTTAAAAGTTAGAAGATAGATAAGGTGGCTCATTCCCCACGATCTTTTCAATCCACGTGTCATACAAATTCCATGTCCGCGTGGCTCTGGAAAATAAAAGCTGGTAAAATCGTTTTAGTTGAGAAATAAGTGGATAGATAGTGGCAGTGGCTGTTAGTTTCTAGGGTTTCAATAGGCTTTGAACTCCAACAATGCCTAGGGTTCGGTAGATTATACACTGTCAGAGAGATATAGTATTTCTTAATTTATTTGCGGTTTTATACTTTGAGTTAATTAATTAAATAGTAAGAAATATGAACTCACAAGTTAAAGAAAGTTTGGTTTACCGATTTTGTGGATTTTAAAAATAGTAGTAAGAGATTGGCCGGCTAAGATAAGGCCCACACGGTTTATTAGTATTATTTTTTTCAACTTAAGCAATTTCATAAAGTTCAAAATTTAACTAATAGGATTGAATATAGTTAGGTTTGGGTCACTTTAGTGAGAAAGTTTTTGGTGACTTTGTTCATGCATCATGTGGTTCCAAGTGGAAGTCATGTTTTTCTAATACACATCGAACTAGTGTCGGTTACATATGGCAATATATATATATGTATGCCATATGATGGTAAAAAATCAATCATTTATACATTAATGTTGTAGCTTCCTATGAAGAAACACATATA
>JBBYHL010000005.1:12319410-12346945 GCA_038381835.1 Adansonia madagascariensis
ATCTTTATTGTGATATTTATGATAATGAAACTCTAGTGTTTTGTGTTTTATTTAATTAATATGAATTAAATTTTTCTTGGGTTACAATGGAACGCAACATGTAGTTTGAATTATGTTATTCTCTTTTCTTGATTTAATAATATTTGAATTGTTTGTTCAATCTTGTTCTTAATGCTTCTATTTTATTAGCCGCCAATTAAACTGATTTGGCAACCCTAATGAACTTGCAAAAAAGAATTCTCTGTTTAGACCTAGATTGAATTACATATTTTTTACATTCATTTATTAGGATAAATTGATCTGCATGTTAGATAGGAATATATGAGTCTGCCATATGCAACCAAATTAGAATCTAAACTTAATGAGTTTCTTTAATTCAATTTGCATAGGAATATAGTAAATTGGTTAGGAGAAATATTTTTATAAAACCATCGGAAGATACTAACAAATAAATTGAAACTCTAGGTTAATAACTCATTATCATTAGCCAAGTTAAGAGGGTAAAACAAATTCAAATGAAATGTTGAGGGAAACTATAATCCTAGGCTTTTATTATTAATTAAGTAAACTCTGTTTATTTACTTTACTTTGTTAATTTAGTTAATTTTAGTTTAATTTTAATTTTAGTGAGATTTTGCTTAATTGTTTGCATAAGATTCAGTTGTTTTAATTTTATGTACTTAGCAAATTTAGTTCAATTACTCGTGGAAACGATACTCTACTTTATCATTATATTACTTGTTGTGATAAGTGCACTTGCATAGAAATCCAACAACATTGTCCAATCGTTAGTGTCAACATTATAATGTATCTACTCTACAATGCATAAGAAGTACACTTGAGTTATCTATTAAAAGTTCCCCCATTTTTCAAAAATAAAAAATCAAGTCGTAGCATACATCAAAAACATTCACCACTGACAAGGTTTGTCATATTAAAGAGAAAGGAGCCAAAGGCAAGACTATATTTTCCATCCAAACTATTTTAATTGTCATGCTAGTGTTCTAAAGTTTAAGCACGTGGCATAATAAGACTCTTTTGTTTACCATTTCACAATGTTCCACAACAATGCAATGCAACCTTCGCTTCTACTGATGGCCCACATGTATTATCAAGTAAAACCTCTTAAGCTGATTGAAGGCAGTTCCTAAGATTTAAGTCCTTTGAGAAGAATGTCTTAGGAAGTAAGCAGTTAACAAGAACTAGTAGGAAAAAAGGTAGAAAAAGAAATCTAAAAAAACAAAAGTAAAGAAGGGGCAGGTGGGGACCCAAAATAAAAGACATTAATGTCAGTAGTCATTTTAACACAAACTGAAGGGATCTAGAAACAAACGATACATTTGCATTTGTGATGATTCTCAGAAGGTGAGATACAGAAAGAGGACTCTGGCATTGAAGCTCCCAAAATAAGATGAGGAAGAAGGCAATTTACACATGACTGGTGAGTTTAAAGTGGAAAACGCCTCTACTGTGCTAATGTTATAAACATTAAGAACCATAGAAGAAAAAGAACTAAGACTAAAAAAGAGTAAGAACGCCTGCAACAGAAAATAATAACCTTGAAGTAAAAGAGAACCATTCTAAGAATCATGGAGCAATGTTAACATGCAAAGGAAGTCAGACAACTAGTGTGGCAGCACAAGCAGGAAGTTTTAGGAGCATGAAAAATGTCCTGAAGGCTAAATATCATGGACTCTCTATCAGCAGCGAAGTTCACACTTCGATAGCTGAATTCAAGAGTAGTATCAGAAAGTAAAAGAAAGAAAAAGATCATACCTTCTGAACAAACACATTATTTGATAAATTCTTCACCTGAGATGATGCGCTCACTCTGAAAGAATCCGAGATCTTACAACCCTGCTTAAATAAATAAACAAATAATAGATAGCTCAGAAGCATGGTATGTGTAGTTAGCTACTCCGAAAGCATAATGAGACAAAAAGAAGGTCTATTTTGATTTTCAGATAAGCATCCTAAATTAAAATAATCCTTTATTTATTAACTTATGGTTATTATATCAATGCCCTTAATCACAAAAGTACCTTTGTTCTCATAGGCACTGGTCTATAAGAAAATTACCTGAAGCAATCCTAGATGCTTTTCCTGCACTTCAATACCAATATCTGAACGTCTGACCTTTTGACCACGAGCTACTGCCTGAAACTTAACAATTCCCCATGTGCAGAATAAAGTAGCAACAGCTTGTCTTCTAACCAAGTGACCACGAATAAGTGCTTGCAGCCTTATAATGCCTTTGAGGGTTCGAAATGCCCGGCGAGCCTTCCAACATAAATATTTTCATCAGTACAATAAAACAGCAGAGCAAAGAATTTTTATCAATCAAAATAAAACTACATGATTTTAGGGAGGATAATAATGCTAAATAACGTCATGCAAACAGACGGCAGATTCTGTACCTATATTACACTTTGTGCAAATCCATACTTACCAAATTTGCATTTAGAAGTCATTCAAGAAACATAAATCAGTAGGTCAAATTGAAATACCTCTAAACAAAAAGATGCTTCTTTGAAAATTATACATGTATTAATCTGAGAAGCTACACTTAGTCAAATGAGTGGCAGACCACCCAAGTTACTGTACTCAATGCCAAACAGAGTTTTGCACTTGATTTCACTGCCTAAACTCATTTTCAGCAATGGGCCAAATTTAATAAACCAAGAGTGCTCAAAAATTTTTAATGCCCAATGAAAAGAAAGGTCTATATCATACGATGAAAGAAGTAGAGCCACTTATATCTCATTCAATCCTCACATAAATTTACCTTTAAATACAACCAATCATCATCAACAACATAAGGCATAACTCATACTGAAAAGGGTCCAACATTAATACACAAATGCTAACTCAAACAACATAAGCAGAATACCCATACAAGTTACCACCGAAAAAATAGCCAGTAGAGTTTTCACACAGATGAATGAAGACTATAGAAGTAAAAGGCTTAAAGATCTCAATTACTCTGCATGATCTTTAAGTATAATGGTAACCTTTAAAGGGAAAGTAAGCTACCAGATAACCTCTGAAAGCAGCCTGTGCCTTCACAGCAGATTGGACGAGCCTAATCCTTTCAGGATCTGCTTGGTTACCAAAATTACTGATTAAGTGACCATTTCCATCTGCTGTTGAAGATGGAATATTTACCCCATCATTTGGCAATTGGGTAGGTACACCCTTCTCGGAGTTCACTATGTTCCTAGCACTGCTCACCGGAATAGGTGCTGAAATTGATGGAGGATCCACTGACTGGTCAGACACAGTTATCTTGGAAGAAACCAATATCTCTGCTTTCTTTGCAGAATTCTGCACATAATAATCAAACAAAAATTAGAATATGTATCATTTCCAATATTCAACTACCATTCAAATATTTTAAGATAATCAATACTGTCTTTTCTTACAAGCTTCTTCTCCCTTCCTTTTGATAAATTGGACTTAGAAGATTTCTTCCCAAGAAGCAAGGTCTTAATCCATTTTGCAGGGGATTTTCCCATCTCAGTTAGAACAAGAATAATTAAAATCCCACGTTTCTAAGAATCTGCAAAGTCACAACCAAAACCTCAACATTATCCAGGTTCCATAGCAGGTAAGCATTAAAGTAAAAAGTAAAAACATAGCATTTGAATTCTCAATATCTTAGTACAGTTTGCAGTTAATGGAACTTAAAATTTTACTAGACCACGTAAAAATAGCTTGTTAGTTACCATAAAAGATGAAAGACTAAATTCGCTTAAATATATATATATATATATATATATATATATATATCCAAACGGATAGCAACTGAAATTGAAACTGTAAAACCTAGACAAACAAACAAAGTTCGACATGTTTTTGTCATTTTCAGATTTCCTTCACAGTCTCAACAGCAAAAAAGACAGATTAAAAATCAAAGCTCGCATATACTTAAGGATAATAATATAACTAAACCTAGTAAATCAAGACGAACACGAAGCCAAAGTAGAGATCTGGTCCGCACAAGAAGCAATCGTGTCGGCAGAACAGAAAATGTTAAAAAAAATCAAAAACTTCAACCTGAAAAAAGCAGCAAAATTGAAGACCCAGTAAGCTGCCAGTATTTGGAGGAAAAAAAATAGAAAAATAAACAGTGAAGATTCAGAGATTTGAAAAACAATTTTTCTGTTTTTTTTTTTTCTTAACTTTACTTTGCAAGCTGAAAAAGATGAGAAAAAGGAAATGTAATGTTAAGAATGAAGAAAATAATTGAAGCATTGAAGATCATTACCGAACAGGAGTCCTCGAACAAGATAATCTTCAGCGGAGTTTTCTTTTACTCTTTTGGCGCTTGAGGGAAAGAGTGAACTGTGAAGTTCAACAAATGGTAAAGAGTGAGGAAAACGGCCTGCAAAAATAAACCAAAAATAGGAGGTGTAAATATTTGGGTAACGTGGGAGGGGGGGGGTTGATTTGTGTTGGAAGAAAAATATCCGTAAAATGACGCCGTTTGGGTTTTCACCCCTAAAAAGTGGGCCCCTTTCAAGTCCCCGTAAAAGAGGCGATGGAGATATAAATATGGTCCCTCCGGCTCTGACCTGCGCCTTCCCTTCCCATCCTTTTCCTGCGGCTCTGCTTTGGCTTTTGTGGTAACCTGTCTTAATTTGCATCAATTTCCATTTTTTTTAAAATAAAATTTGAACTCGATTTTTTAAATATCTAGTAATGGATCAGATGTCCAAAACGGGTGAATCTTGCAAACTTATTTAGAAAGATTTCCATTAAATTTCATAAATTATATTTTAATGATAAAAAAAACTCTTAATTTATTTTTTGGACACCTGCTAACCTATGCTCTTTATTTTATTTAAAAAAAATCATATATCTCTCGTGTTATTTTTAATAACGATAATATTTAAAAAACTTAAAGACTTTTTCGAAACATTAAAACAAACAAAATTAAATGTACTTACTTAAATATACTCGATTAAGATAAGTAATAAGGTCCTTGTCAAGAGCAGCAAGATTCTTTAAAATTAAAACCGGGGTACACCTTACATCAATTAAAAATTACATGGTTGCTTGCTGGCTGCCTGGTAATGGTAGTTACTAATAACCAATGGGATTATTTATTTCATGGAATAAACTAATGCAATTAAAACTACTAATGGCGGTTAGGTTACCAGGACACCATGATAATTGACAAATTTCAACGGATTAATTGTCATTAAAGTATACAATGAAAACTAAGAATAATGTGTACTTAAGTGGGTAACTGTTGATGTCGAACAGATAAGTGAGACTTGATAACCCAAGCATTCTTAACAAAGTAATCATGTCAGACTGAACCACACACATTGTAACTTGTACTTGTTAAGTAGTTAATTGGGGGGGGGGGGGATGGTGTGGCTTTTCGACTGGGCCTTGTGCTATTTAAGTTTGTACTGTGATAAATTGAGTAATTAAAGAGAATGCAGGGAGAGAGAGAGAGAGAGAGATAGAGACGGCCCAATATCATTTACATTTTACCACGAGAAAAAAGCTGAATTAGACATTATTTATTTTTAATGTTACAGTTAGGGCGTTTTCAAACTTTTCTTTCGTTAATTTTTTTGAGCAATTTTACAAGTGTATTTTCTTACCTTGACATGGTTTATTGAAGATTTTACCTTTAAAGTCCTTTTTTTTTTTTTTTTGGTAAAGATCAAATCTTTTCGTTCCTTTTAATAACAACAGGAAGAACCTTTGTAAGGTAACACATTTACATTTACCATATCATAAAAAAGGAGAACAAAGATTGAAGATGTCGTTATTTGACAAGATCCCAAATTATGAATTCAAAAACCCCCCTCAATTAAATGATCACACTTTGATTTCAGGTTTAAAACAATTAAAGTATAAAGTTGAATTATTGTACTACATTCTTCTGGTGCTAAGCATTGAGGCAGATCAGAGATCTTCCTTAGTAGGCATCCAAAGCCATTGATGCCAAAAGTTTCAACTTCTAACCCAGGCTGGATATTCTGGCCCAGCAGTGAGGCAGATCAGAACCCTTCATTAATAGGCATCCAGAGCCGTTGGTGTCAAAAGTTTCAACTTCCAACTCAGGCTGGACTGATGGTTTCCTTTATGCTTTCGGTTTTTAGCCCTTTTTACCCATCAGAGTTGACAGGTTCCCCTTCCTTGAAGCTATCAAGTATTATTCTTAACCACTATCCAATTTAGATATTCAGAATCTTGAAAATACGGCAAGGTCATGTGAAAAAGTTTATGTTCTGTTCTGGCATATCATCATTAAGAAAATAAATAATAAAAATAAAGAAATATAGATTTTCTTCTTTGTAGATGATAGGATTCCATCGAAAAGCGAAGACTGACCTTTCCAGATGTTAATCCAATATAGTTTTTAAGTTTGTTGGGAGAGCATTTTAAATTACAAAAATGCAACTTCCCCAAGGCAATCCATGTGCATCCTTGCTAATATGAAACTGCCCTTCTCCTAACACGCATTACTACATCCATTGTTCAACTAGCTCCATCACCATTAACAAATTATCTTGAAGATTAACATAAAATTTTTCTATGATGTACATATATTAATATTTGATACATTATCAAACATATATATATATATATATAAAAGGGAAAATTCCATTCATTGATCTCAATGTTTAATTCTAATTTCACTTTAATTTATAAACTTTTAAATGAATCTTTAATGATTTTTTTTTTGTTATGGCACATAACTTACAACAAAGATATTATATCAATTTTAATGGATCAATTTGATGAAAAGATCAAAATAAAAATCATTTCAAGTACTAGGAATTCAATGGAAAAATCCAAAACATAAAAACTAAAATTAATTCGAAATAAGATTAAGAGCTATATTATCGACAAATTACATAAATTTTATGAAATTACTTGATAATAATACATGACCATGAACAAAACATTTAAACTTTAGATTAGTTCAATACAAAAGTTATACAAAATAGAAAAAAAAAGTCGAATTCTTGAAAATGCTTGTCAGAATCTTAATTAATGCTAAACTACTACTTATTGTGGAGTTGTGCAAAGAAAGGTAAGGATTAGAGAAGGGCCAAAATAACATAATCAAGAAACGCAGCTAAGCTAAGAATAAAAATCAGGGTTGGATCCTACTTACCAAAAATAATATAAAAGAAAATTATTTATAAGGAATTAGGTGGACCTAATATATCATTAGAATCCGTGCTTGTCAAGCTGACAGCCTTTTTACCTTTCTTTTTTAACGTCACGCCGACACAACGATATTTCGGGCACAGGAAAGCGTCCAAACTGGGGGCCATTGTCGTCATTTTCCCTTGCAATTCCCAGGTGACCGTTATAAAAAACTGCTTTCAAATTTCAATCTTGATAGCATATCGAGGTAAAAGGGAGTATTTTGGTCATTTAGGCACGTGAACTCCTTGTGACTTCATTCAACGTAGCTTTTTGTGCTTATTTGTTTATTTATTTATTTTTTGTTTTCGCGAAGCCCACGTTCTATTTGGCGCGTGACTATAAGTTACTGGCCGACCTTCGAGGGTCTACCATAAGTAACATGGATGGTCAACACGAACCCGTAGTTGCCGCACATGGAAGCGTTTGACTTTTAGGCTCACATCCTTCTTTAAAATCCCAGTTGCAATTTAATATGATAGATCACGCATCTTGGGATCAGGATTTGCATTGAATGGCATTGCATGGCCCAATTCAGTGCCAATATATATTCTTGGGGTGAAGTTCCCACACTTCCTTAGATCTTTGATCCTCATTTTCTTCAAGTTAATTAAATAAAAACAGTTTTTTTCACTTTCTCAATTATTAGGCTTTCGTCTACTTTTGTCTTAAAAGCCTTTTTTCCAACAATTTAAATCTAGTAAAACAAAAGTACTTGCTTGATCCTATGATTTATGGCTCTACTCATTTAACCTTTAATAAGTAGTGAGCAAAACCCGGATCAGAAATTTGTCTTTTTTAGATGAAACTGCATTTATTGGGGTGCTGGGCCTGTAACTAAAAGGTTATGCGCATTATGAAACTGAAAACATGAGGTTAATGTGATTCTCCCTTTCCTAGAAATGTTTTCTACTACTACATTTTAAGGTTTATCTTTTGGTTTTCTTGAGTTTAACAAAGTAGAAGAGAGGAATGGAGATTTTCAGGGTTGATTTCTGTTTGTTGCTTTCTGTAATTTTCATGCTTGTTCCAGTTTCAATAGCACAGCTTACTCCGAGTGAAACCAAGATTTTTTTCCAAGTTCAGAGGCTTCTTGAATACCCTGAAGCTCTTCAAGGATGGAGAAACTGGACCAACTTCTGTTATCTCCCTCCTTCTCCTTCTCTCAAGATTGTCTGTACAAACAGTCGAGTTACAGAATTAACTATCGTTGGAAACAAGAGCTCGCCAGCTCACACCACAAAGACAACTTCAGGGAATCTTGTTGCAGGTTCTCAATCTCAACAGGCTTTGTCTGGAAAGTTCTCCATTGATGCATTATTCACTGTCCTGACAAAGTTTTCTAATCTGAAAATATTATCCCTGGTGTCCCTGGGATTATGGGGTCCCTTGCCTGCTAAGATCAATCGATTCCCTTCTCTCGAAGCTCTCAACATAAGCTCAAATTTCATCTCCGGGGAGATTCCTAAGCAGATAGCATCGTTGAAGAATCTAAAGAGTCTTGTTTTGGCTGACAATCTGTTCAATGGAAGTGTTCCAGATCTTACAGGCTTAGCATTCCTGGAAGATCTGAGTTTGGCTGGCAACAACCTTGGACCACAATTTCCTTCATTAAGCCAGAGTCTTGTAAGTATAATATTGAGCAACAATTCCTTTAGATCTGAAATCCCTTTAGGACTGAAGAAATTCTATCAGCTTAAGAAGCTGGACGTCTCTTCCAACAAAGTTGTCGGACCAGTCCCATCTTTTCTATTCTCCTTAACTTCAATTCAGTACCTCAATTTGGCCCAAAACCAGCTAAGCGGGGCCCTTGCTTTGAATGCATCCTGCAGTATGAACCTCACCTTTGTAGATATCTCAGACAACCTTTTGATAGGAAAACTCCCATCATGCATAGGATCAAATTCGAGAAATAGAACAGTCATTAGTTCATGGAATTGTCTGTCTGGTGGGAATGCAAATCGCCAACATCCCTCTTCATTTTGCAACAAAGAAGCATTGGCTGTTAAGCCAGTCAAAAGAAAGGAGCAGGAGCGTGGGATCAACATAGGCCTAATACTCGGTATCATTGGAGGTGGTGTTGTCATTGCAGGAGCTATTGTGTTGTTAATTTTGATCATTGTCAGAAGATCAGAAAGAACTGAAGATGCAAACTATGAAAGATCCATTGCAGACAAAATATCTGTTCGTAGCTCTCCAAAACCAGCCATTGACTCAAGTAAGACTATCTTTTGCCCTTTTCCTGCCATACCATTCACAAGCATTAACTCAAGATTGTAAATTGTATCATCATTTGAACCTACCATATTTGCTTGCTCTGCTACACTACAGGGCGTGTTCCTCAGACAATGAGATCAGCTGCAATTGGGCTCCCTCGATATCGTGTTTTCAGCTTGGAAGAAATTGAAGATGCAACAAACAACTTTGACCCATCAAATTTTATGGGGGAAGGATCTCAAGGGCAGGTAAAACATCTATGTTAAATGTCATTAGCCTCCTGAGACATGAAGTTTATAAAGGTTTTATTCAAGTTGAATAATGGTTAGTTTGATGTTTGCAGCTCTATAAAGGTTGGCTTGTAGATGGCTCAGTGGTTGTGGTAAAATGTGTGAAACTAAAGCAGAAGCATTTACCTCAAAACCTGATGCAACACATGGAAGTTTTGTCCAAGTTAAGGCATCGGCATTTGGTTAGTGTTCTGGGACACTGTATTGTAACTTACCAGGATCATCCCAATACTGCCAGTACCGTGTTCGTTGTTTTTGAGCACATTTCGAACGGATCGTTGCGGGACTATCTTGCTGGTAAAGCTAAACCCCTCGAATAACTTAGCTAGCAGGGGAAAATTGCAAATGTTACGATCTCCTCGAAGAATTTAATTTACTTTTGATTTGATTTGATTTGGCAGATTGGAGAAAGAAGGAAATGCTGAAATGGCCACAGAGAATGGCAATCACCATTGGAGCTGCAAGAGGAATCCAATTCTTGCACACTGGAATTTCACCTGGCATTCACGGAAACGATCTGAAGATTGAAAATATTTTGTTGGATGAGACTCTTACAGCCAAAATTAGTAATTACAACATCCCCTTGCCACTTAAGGTGAAGGAAACAGCAGCAAATTTACGTTGCATTTGTACACATTATTTCTGAATTTAATCTGTTACATTCTCTTTCTTATTTTCCTTCGTTTTCCTTGATGGAAATTCCAGACAGGTTCAGAAAGCCCCCTCGCCAATCGTCTTAGTAGGTAATATGTCTTTCTCCCACCTTGTCCACTCCAATTTCCATTGCCTCAATGCTTAATTTATTTAACTTATTAACTATTCCTGCTGCAGTGATGAAAATGCTGAGAAGGAAGATATTTATCAGCTGGGAATTCTTCTGATTCAAGTTATTACTGGTAAACTGGCCACATTCACTAGTGAATTGGACGAGCTTAAACTTCAGGTATGTTGTTTTATTTATTTACTTCTCCAGGCAAATTAAACTGTTATAAAAACACTAGATAGACGCTGAATTAAATTTGCCATGTTCTGGTTACAGCTGGAAAAGAGCTTAGCTGAAGGACCATCAAAGTTAAGAGGTGTTATAGATCCCTCAATACGAGGCACTTTTGCATATGAATCAATGAAAACCACAGTTGAATTCGCTATCAATTGCCTGTCCAAAGATTCAACCAAGCGCCCCTCGATAGAAGACGTTCTTTGGAATTTGCAATACTCAATTCAAGTTCAGGAAGGATGGACCAGTAGCGGAAACCTTGCCGCACATATGTAATATTGTAATACTTCATTACATTTTCTCACCCCTCTTCAACAACCATAAATTTATTATATACTGTAATTTTATAGCTTTCGCAAAAATAATAATAAATATTAGTATTTCCAATTTGCATTTCTAAACAAGATTTTCTAGCAAATCACCATCATAAAGTTTCCACATGGTAGCATGATCCCCAATAACAACCATCAATTTATTTGTCAGAAGCCCTAACTCATTCCGCCATCATCAATGACGTTTTGCAAGAAAAATCGAGTTCAAAACTACTTTCGAACAAACGAAGCACAAGAAGATACAGCAATCATTTCAATTAAGGGAGCGTCATCCATCGTCATAAAACAAACAACATAATAATCTAAATAGTTTGCAAACACATTTTCAGTGTCTGTTATTTAGACAGACAGGCCATTGGACTGTTTTTGACGGTTCCATATAGAACCAAACCGTGAGCTATCAATCAGGAGTTCAACTCTGCTAGACAATCTCACATACTCTCCTACTGTATTCACGCTTGTTTTTTATTATGGAACCAACAACGCGTTATCAATCAGCAGTCCAACTCTGCTCGACAATCTCACGCACCCTCCTATTGTATTCACGCTTGTTCTCGCTAAACATCCGAGCAGCTTCTGAATTTGCAGGAGAATTTGGATTTGGATCACATAGCAATGACTGCATACAGAAAATAATACGGACTTAAAACAAGGCACAGAGAGAGAGAGAGAGAGAGCACAATAAATGGTATACATTTTAAATGCATTAACACCACGGTTACATAGCAAGATGCCAATCTAGGGTTACATAGAAGGTGCCAATCTAGGGTTACAACCAAGGACTCTTAATTTAGAGTTATCAACTATCAAGTTTGAGAATGGAAAGGGTTACCTCCAATTGCTTAGCCCAAGGCCCAACTTTCACATGTTGTGTGTGTGTGTGTCTATACACGCACGCAATTGCCAGGTCGATGCTATGCAATCTCATAAATGATTTATGCAAAGATATTAAAAGGAAAGGTCTCATTCCTTTACATGAATAACTGACAGGATAAATAATATTTGTCTTGCCAGCTGGATCTAAGGTTCCACCATTCCAGGTTAACACAAACATATATGTCAAAATTATAAGGAATGATATTCCAATCAGTAATGACTGGCCGCTGGTTGTCTGTAGTGCTTTGCGAAGGCAACAAATGTTTCCACTTCCACAACTTCCATAAGGAGTTTACCTATGTTACTTCGACTAGGTGGCGAAAGTAGCATATGGGTAAATATCGGACACGAGTATTTCAAGAAAAATGAAGAGTTAAGGTGACATGGGAGTTTACAATATGAGGCCGGTAGCAGTAGAAGCATAGATTTTGACAGGCTTGAATTGAAATTAAGTTACATTTTAAACCATGGTTCTTAGATGGTGAATGCCTGAGAATTATAATGTACCTGAATAGACGTCAGTATTGCTGCTACATCATAAATTGGACTCCACTGATTTTGTAGAATGTCCAAACAGATGCTTCCATCCGCATAAACTGAGAAAATTTAAGGATAAAATAGGGATCAGAACAAGATGAGCTAAAACTGTAGCCTATCAAATTTATAAGAGCACACAGATACAACTTATTCATAACAAATAAAATATAATATAGATTATGAAAACCGAAACTGAGATGCTACCATCTGCATAAACTGAGACAATTGAAGGATAAAATAGCGATCAGAACAAGATCAGCTAAAACTGTAGCCTAACAAATTTATAAGAGCACACAGATGAAACTTATTCATAACAAATAAAATATAATATAGATTATGAAAACCAGAAACTAAGCTGAACATGCAACTTTTTAAGTCAACGTCTGCCTAAAATATCTATGGATATTGAAGTGGATGGCTGGGTGCCTATGACACAACACAAGCAAATATGGCGTTAGGTTTTCTGAATATTAGCTCATGTTTGGAGATTCATAAACAAATGCTACATGTATGAGTACCCAAGTAAGGGTTTACTCATTCACAAATCACAAGTATTCCAACTATTAGGTCTGCTCATTCACAGGTAAAGTTAATAAAAGATGATCACAGCATGATGGGTGACACAGGCATAAACACTAAAGTTTCACCCTATATATTACACGTGTCATGCAAGCAGGGATAAGCTTATCTTACAGAAATATATCAAAAGTTGAAGCTAGTAATTAAAAAAAAAATTATAAACCGTAGGGTATGCAAGAATAAATGAAAATGTTAACTGAAAATGTGGATATAGCTAAAGAATAGGATTTTTCTAGAGGCTTACTGTTTGGATGGAACATTCGAGATACAAAACGAACAGTTGGTGGCTTGTTTGGATAATCCTCCGAAAATTGAAGTGTCAGTTTAAACGTACCTGAAGGACCCAAAAATATCAACATAGAGATTAATTCATAGTTGTTAGCAGCATAAGCTCATTCTATGACAAAAATATCTGAAGAAATAGCTTAAATGGTCCTGAAATACTAGATTCACAACAAAAATAAGCATAACCATTTTCAGTCCCAGTTTGACGGTTAAATGCAGAGGTTAAAAGGCCATTTTCTTAATAACATCCTTAACATAATCTTAGGGTCATCAAATTTTAAAAATTTCCTCAGGGCTCTAGTCTATCGCATGATTGTTTAACATCATCTGGTTCATTATTCAAAAGAAAAATAAGTCTAAGGGACCATTACCAATGCAACTCCTATCAAACAAATCTAACCTTCAGCATTTTGCATGAAGTCCAGCTCATATGATTCACAAAAGCTCTTTTCTGTTTTCAGGCCAAAACTTACCCCATTATAGTAAACACATCATTCACAAAACCATTCAAAAGATCTAGAAAAGAAAAGAAAAGAAAGAAGATGAAGCAATTACCCAATTAACGTATAGTAAATTGATAATTACTGCACAATTATCTCCAATTAGATAGGTTATATCGACATATAATGTGCATAGCAATTTTCTAAAGAGAGAAGCAAACAAATCCACCAAACAACTATGGACAAATTGATACTTCAAGCCAAAATATGCGGCAGAATTCACTTTACCTCCATCCCATGGAGTGTCATCAGGGCTGCAAATCCATCAAGTAAAGACATAAGCACAATTCTATTGAATTTTTTAATCAAAAAAACACGTAAGCAAAGTCGGAAAAAGACACTCCAGTCTTATTTTGTCATACCCAAATATAACAGCATTCCAGAGCATAATATTGTTATCTTGAGGAGCACCACTAATTCCTGCAGGAGGATCTTGTTGCAACCTCTTAAAATCCCTCATCAGTCTCTTCCTTGCTGGTGTCGACATCCTCACCGCCTGTAAATTTAAAGGAGGCCAATCCAAAATCAATACAAAATTGCAAACAATGAACTAGAGTTACTTAACATCAACATCAAAGAGATTAGCTTAAAACCAGAGTTCTACAACTAAACCAAGTTTAGTTAGGACATCCGTTCTATAATTTTACATGCAGATTGACATACAAACCTCAATCTTTTACTTGAGATGCATGCAAAGACAAAATCATAAGCTACACAACAGGAGCCAACTCTCTCCACCTCATAAACTCTAACCACCATCCCCACAATTTGAACTAAACACTTCCAACTAGGAATCTCAAGCTCTAATCATTGAGAAACGTCAATTTGCGTACTTATCATATGGAAAAACATGATAATATATTTTGCTTAAAACATAAAGGAACAAAGGTGACAAAAAACAGACTTTTGCCTATAAGTTTTGTTCTGGACACTGAACAATAAATTAGATTAAATTTCATTCATTTCTAGAATTATAAGAAGTGAAGATCTAAAAATAAAAAATCTAAGAGAATCTAACCATAAAGAATTAAAATCACCATGGAAATCAATTAAAAACACATATAATTAGTACGCAAAAGAAACCAATCCTAAATCCCCAAATCTTACATAACCCTAGATCCATAACCACAATAACAACGATCAAAAACCTAAAGCTTCAGCATATCTAACAATCAAACCCAGAGTTTCCCTCGGATATATAATTACCAGACAAAATCCAAATCAAAGTTAAAGAAAGAAACAAAAAATGAATACAGTGAAAGAAACAGAAAACAACAAACGAAAAATAAGCGAAGAGGAAAAAAGGGTCTTACTTTCTGGGTAAACGCGGCGAGTTAACTAGGATTCTGCAAAGGAAGCTTCAGAATCACAACGAGCTAACAAGAGGGGAAAAAAAAAAAGGAAAACAAATTTGCTTCCTATTTGCCGAGGAAACAAACGGAAAATACTATCAGAGAAACATTTCTTTATTTCTTCCTTTGGATTGATTATAAACCGACTGATCCAAAAGGGAAGAGTTTATTTTCCGAAAATTTATTTTATTTTATTTTATTTTTTTATTATAACAGAAAAGGAAGACGCTGATAGGTTAACTCAGGGTCAGCGGTCCTTTATATATACTTATCTTTTTTCTTTTTTGCCCCTTTTTTTTTTTTTCAATTTCCACTGATAATGCTAATTCTATTTAATAAATTTCTACTTTTTCTCATTTTATTTGGTGGGCCCTTGGCTGCCAAGTTGATACATAAATAATTAAAATTTAAAATTTTTATAATATTAATTATTAATAAAATTTATATGAATATAAAAAAGTTTAAGTATGATTATAATATGAGAAAATATATTAATATAAAAATAATATAATATGATAAAAATAAATATTTAAAAATTTATATAATATTAATTATTAATTAAATTAAATTTATATATATAATTTTAAATATAAATATGATACAATAAAATTTATTAATATGATATTATATATAAATTAATAAATATAAATATTCTTACATATATTTTTTTAATAAAAAAAGAATAAGATACGTAATTTAATTATTTTTTTTTCTCGAATGTGCATTATTTCTCAGAATAGTGAAAGATTCTAAAAATAATCAAAACTTTTGGATGTCGACATAACGGAAAAGTTTAGCTTACGCACATGGGCGGTCCAAAACTATGATGAATTCGCGGCCAGTAAAAAACTAGTGGAGCTGAAGCATCAATTTTATTTAATAGTGCGAGTGAAAACTTTATTATCAACTTTTTTTCTATATAAGGGGAAAACTTATTACCAAATCAAATTTCTTAATAAAAACAAAAGTCACGGGCTATCGTAATTGGTCTGAACATATAAAATTCATGCATGTAATTATATGCCTTTTTCATTGCAGACCAACTCAATTTGAGTTTGAATAAATATTTTAATATATTTTTATATAAATCATTTTTTACATATGGGTGATGTAATATTTACTTCATAAATAGGATTAGAAATCCATCTTATATCTTATTTTTATAATTTTTTTTTCTTTTTAAAAATTTTAATAGAAGCTAAAGCATATGTATATTACTAACTTCCTTTGTAAAATTAATTTAAAAATTTTAATGAAAATGTATGAAATAATTTGCCTACATATACATATATATGTATGTTACTAAAATTTCCAAAACTTGCTTTCCATGACTTTGCAGAATTGTTGATCAAAGTACAAAAAGAGAAAAATAAAACAAAATAAAATCAAACTAAATATAAAAGGATACGAGAAAGATTCGAGAATTGTTATAGAAAAGAAATGGAGCTTTCATATGATCTACGATTTTTTTTTTCTTCTACGCTATAGTTAAACGGCAAATGAAAATCAATCATAATTTAAGAACGTACAAGGAAACCAAGTTATTAAACCTCCTGCACTATAGTTTTGATGGATTTTGTGACTGACGTAAGGTTACTTAAACTCTGGTTCCAGGCAAAGGAGATCCTCTAAGAAATGCTCGGAAGAGCGTGAGAGCTTGTGAAGGCGACGTGTATGGGACCTCATGAGCTGCACCTCTCACTGTAGCGAACGTCAAATACGTCAAATTTTTGCCTCTCCTTAATTGGCCAAATGACTGAGTCCACCCACCAACCTGAGATTGTGTGTGTGTGTATTAGACCATGAATCAGAAATGAATAGAGAGATGGAAAAGAATTGGAGTACTGCAGAGATGATTTTGCAAATTATACCTGCATCTTATCATACCAAGGAGCATAACTTCCAAAAGGCACAAGCTTCAATTCTTTTGCAAGCATATTGGCAATTATCCTTGTTTGTGTTAATGGGATTTTTGAATCTTGATCTCCACTGCAGTAAAGTTGCAGAGAATTTTAGTCAATTGAGGCAAATGGGGCTTGAAATTGGACACACTTTGAGGTTTAGAATCACTCACTTGAAGAGCAGAATTGGTATATTGCTTCTAAGAAGTTTTGACAGAAGAGGTATGATATTGATTCCTAGACTCTCTTTTTGATAGTCAAGATGGCTGCAACAAAAACAAGTTTGTTCAATTTGTTTGCACACTTGCAGAAACATGAATTAAACAATGAGAAAAAATTGCCAGTTGAGAGAAAGAGAGAACCCTCCACAGAATTCCCAAACTGAAGGGAGGTGGGTTGTGTTTGCATGAAATGCTTCTTGTACTTTAGGCGTGTTGAGGTACTGATGTATCCTATCTCCAAGACATGGATCAGTGGCAACAGCTGATCCCATAGCAAGCTGCAAGAATAATCAAACACTACTATTACTTGGAAAGAACCTGTCAATTTGCATGAAATATTCACTTAAACTCACTTTCACGCCTTAGAAGTAATGCTGTTAATTACTTACCTTCATATGTAACAGATTGAGTGCTCTCTGATAAACAGTCTGGCTAAGTAGAATTGATGATAAGCAAATAGGCAAAATCAAGTCTCCAGTGTCAGTATATGAACCCATTTCTTCTTCCTCTTTGTTAAACACATCAATGCATTCTTTGGACAGATTCTGGTGAATGGACTCTTTAAGAAACCTTGATTCATTACATATAGTCTTTCTTAACATAAGCATTTCATCTGAAATGACTCCATGTGACCACAAAAAGTCAGCATTAATGACACTAACTTCCAGATCCAAAAGAGGATTTCCCAACTGCAGAATGATCAAGAAATAAAGTTCAAAATTGGATAAAGCTCAAATCCATAGCTAAACGCAGTAACAGTTGGTGAAAGGAAAGCTGATAGAATATTAGAGTAATAAGAGATTAACTGCAATAGCTTTAAGCTTGATTGGTCTGCCACTGAAACGTTGATTGTGTTTTAGGATTAAGTCAGCCAGCTGAGGAATGTAGTGACCTACATTTATTTTGGGCGGATAAAAGATTCAATTTGATGTCAGGCCGAGGTAGTGATTCCATTGAACTCGTCAGATGAAGACAAGAAATAAACAGAGAGGAGAAAAACATAAATCAGAAGGGGGAAATTAATTGGAATTCATATTTGAGGGAGAATAGATGCTACATTCCCTCTATTTGACAGCCAATTAAGCAGTGAAAGCGCAAAGAAAAGTGTAGCTATTGCTAATAAATGAAACCTGACCTGCATAGCTTTCCCCAGAAAGATACAAATCTGAGTTTCTATATTGTGGGAATTCTTTGAACCAATTAAGAAGGAATTGCATATTGTCTTCGGCTGAAAACACTAGTTATCAGTGCTCTGAGTTTTTAAATTTCCAGTGTGCAGTGATGAAATATTAATTATATCCACCTGTTGTAGTATCATTCAGACCAAGGTAATCTGAGCTTGTATTCGAGTAGGAAAATCCAACTCCAATTGGACTCTCAAGATATAACATGTTTGATTCTGTTCATTGAGAAAATCAGCTCCATTGAATAGCTAAATTTCACAGTGAGATTCTATTCCATGTTACCGAATAAATACTAAACAATTACCAACATTCCATGAATATTCGTTCTTGATCAAGCGTCCATCTTCCCCTGGCTGGAAAGGACCATGTTCCATGAATGCACCAAAGCCAAGAGATGAACAACCGGGGCCTAAAATCAGCCAATGTGCAGCAGAGCGGTTAGTCAAGAAGAGAAACTAAAACAGTTTGGAAACTGTTTAGATATAAGAGTAACTCTTACCTCCATTAAGCCAAAGTGTCAAGGGATGTGACTGTGGATTGGCGGAATCAGCTTCCACAAAGTAGTAGAATAAAGCTCGGCCATGTCGAGGTTGAGTGACAATGTAACCAGAGTATTGCTTGAACGCAACGTTGGCAGGTTGACCTGGGAGGGCATTTATTGGGTCACCGGAAGCACCGTTAAAGAAGAAAGAAATAACAAGGAAGGCAAGGAGCAACTTCATTTTTTTTTTTTTTTCCCAGAAGAGAGGGTTTGGGGTCCCAAGAAATTTCTCCAAGTTATATAGTTCAATAATGCAAGTTGCTTTAATGTAAAACAAATTACTTTATCTCCTTTGAAATGTCGGAGAAATAATTAAATAAATCTCAATCTATCTAAAAGCAACCAACGCGGAGGGAATTCGTGATATTCCAGCTTAAGCCAATATTATTTGTCGGATATGTTGGCCCATAGCTGAACAGCAAATGGTTGAGGTCAGAAAGGTAAGTCCAGACCAGAAAAGGAATCAACCCTGCCCAAAATGAATCTAGAAAAGTGCTTAAAAGGGGAATCGTTGACGTCGAGAGTGTGGATGAGGCCTTGCGGGTGATTGTCCTTGTAGTGTATGAAAGGTTCAACCACTTTGGGGTTTCTTTGGGGGTTTAGGACTCTGGAATTCCAAATCCCTTACAACTACAATTACACTGGGACCAAGGTCTTCATATGCTTTAATCCTTAAACATGTCGGTACAATTTTAAGTCAATGATAACGTTTTTACAGTTATTGAGTTTACATTCCGCAAGCATTATAATATATATATATATATATATATATATATATATTTCTAGGAAATTCATTTAGTTAAAATGTTTCAATCCGTTTTATGCGACTATGTTCTTATGATCTGCGATGAATAAGATTTTTTTTTTTTTTTTTTTTTAAGGATCTGTACTGATTTTGATGTGAAAAAAGAGGAAAAAATGATAGGGAAATGGAAAGAAGGGAAAAAAAATATGTGGATAGGCTAATTTTCATGTTGACAAATTCTATTCTCTCACTTGCAGAGAAAAAAAAAATCCATTTAAATAGCGGTAAACATTTTATTTACCATTTTATATATTGTCAATTTTTTGAGATTTTCCATCTCTGGTTAACTTCTATGTCGAACATGAAGAAGAGAAAAAAGGAACATTCATTCACTTCCATTTTTCTTCGTATCAAAACATCCTCTAATTGGCCCTTCATGTAAGTATTATTGGTCATAGTAGATTTTGCACACTTATTATTTTGCTAGTAAAAAAATAAGTTAAGAAAAAGTAAGAAATGATATTCGATATTTAGATTTTTTTTATATAAATATATAACAATACATAATTATCTTTAATATTATTATTTTGTTTAATTCTTTCAGTAATTTCATTAATTACATTAATATCCGGTTAATCAATAACACAAACTCCGAATCAAACACTTTTAATATTAGTAGCGTAAATATAAATAATAAAATTTTTAATTTTAAAATGCAGACAGATTGTTTAATATAAAAAAGGCCCATCGATCGTTTGTTGGATTGGTCTTAGACTGAGCTTCAAAGAACGAAGCTCATATGGCCCAAGACTGCATTAATTAATCACAACGACGCCGTTGCTCTTCATCCCCAATCCCATTTGCGGCGGTGAAGGCTGGACCGAGGTCGTTCCAATAATTAAAAACAAAGGTGAAAAAGAATCATTCATTTATTATATCAGCACTTCCACGGCCGCCTCCTAAACCACCGTGATCAGACTCCTGTCCTTCTCTTCCCAGTTCCAACCCCCCGCCCCCCCCCCAAAAAAAAATACTCAGTCCCAACCATTTACTGTTTCCAATGATTGGATACAGGAGTTTTATTGACTCTCTGTACTTCTTAGGATGTTCTAATCCGTCTTTCCAATGTTTGTAAAATCAAATGATAGCATTAGCAGCTCTCTAACGATTATAAAAGAATAAAACATGGCACTAGTTTGCCGCCAAATGCAGGGATTCATTATCAGTCTATTTATCACTTGGCATTCCCTCCTTTATACATTGATTACAACAAGTTTTTGGTTCTTTCATAGGCTCAATGATGATCCCATTTATCTTTTCATTCCATATACATGCGTACAATTTATGATGCAAAACAAAACCAGGGATCGGTTGACATTCATTCACTGCCTCTTTGTCAAATGTCAACACTCAACAAAAACAAGAGGAGAAATAAGAAGCTCATTACTCTACTCAGTTTGGAAGCAGTCGCGATTGTTAGTTAATGTAAAGAAGCTAGGTTTAAGGCTCCATTCGACGGGGACTGCCCTGTTTTTTTATACAATGCAAGTTTACTTTCTTCTGATTCTAAACCAGGCAGGACGTCTATATTGGAGGAGCACATAAAAGGGACATGATCAATTTCATTATAGAACATTTTTCTGACTCCATTGTCATCGACCATCTCGGTCAGTTCCTTTGCCTCGTTCTCTTCATGGTCATAGAACATTTTTCTGACATGATCAATTTCATGATCATTGTTTGCATTCAAGTTCTGTTCCAGTAGTTTGTTAAACATTGAAGACCTAAGCAGGAGGCTGAGTGCAGATGGGGAAGATGATGGCCTGGCACAAGAACTAACTGCAGCCTTGTCTTGCAAAATATCTTGTTTCTTTGGGCTGTCCAAGGCTTCTTCTACTCTGAAAGGATTGGAGCTGAAAAGCGGTAAGTCATTCGTGTGCTCAGTTGGAAAAAGATTAAATGTTGTCATGGACTGAGACGCTAAGGTTGATTTATGTTGTTCTGAAACGAGGGCATGGTTGGCTCCAGGCTTTAGCCATCTGATGTATGTGCTTAGGTCAAAGTTGGTTACTGCATTGATCCCTCTATACTCAATTGCTGCAATATCATAAGCACGAGCAGCCTCTTCTTGTGTACCTGTAATAGGGTTAAAGAAATGACTGTTGGGCCAGGTCGGTTTTGATTGTAAAGACAATACAACATGAGCCTACTACTTTAAACTGCATCCAGTTTGCAGTTTTCTGATCAACCCTTAATCAGAATCAAATCAACTAGTTTTTTTTTTTTTTTCAATTATTGGGCAAAAACAGTAACATTTTCAGTAAGTAACAACACATTTCTTAATAGCGTGAAAGTAAAAACTCACTGTATGTGCCCAGGTAAAGATATTTGTTTCCGAACACCCTCCCTATTCTTGCCTCCCATCTCCCATTATGATGATGCCTGCAATGCATTTAGATTTAGTAAAGGTTTTAATATGAACTGAGTCCTTATTTTCAAGATTAAGATAAGGTCAGACTCTGTCTTCTTACTGCTTACCTTGCAACTCCTCTATACCTGGAAACACCTCTTGAAAAACCGCTGCTTCTCCTATAACCCAAGATAAGAAAAACCAATCAATAATCAATAATTCAATTACATCAGTTAAATCCGAAATAAGAATCAAATCACATCTTGGGAGATTACCTTCTTAGACAGGCTAAGTATTCCTCTTTTGTTACACTGTTCATTATCTCAATTTCCTTCTCATAATCAGATACCTGGAAAATATATCATATATGCATTTGACCAAATATCAGAATTCATGCCACCCAAGAAATGAAGAGAACTATTGGTTCAGATCAGCACAGACAGTGATTGTACCGGAAAATTTGTGAAAGTTGATGTTCCCCAGTACTTAATAGCAGCCAAATCATATGCTTTAGCTGCAGATTCTTCCTCATCATAAGCTCCTGATAAAATAGTAATCCCAAAAGAGAGTGACTTTTCCACTAACTACATTTTCCCAAAGCAAAAATGGTTTTCTTCGATATAAGTACTCACCAAGATAAACTGCTCCATCCAGAATTTCATCCAAGGTACAACCAGATGAAAAACAAAACAATCAAGATGCAATTAATTAGCTAATATAGCATAAGAAATAAAACCTCAAAAACTTGCGCACTGCATCAAATAAGAAATCAGTTTATATGAGTAGAATACCTTGCTTTCCCTTCTTCCTTTGTGTTGGATTCCAGGAACATTTATCCCATAAGTGAGCTTCGAACCTCCCAGTCCATCGATGTCTGTTGCAGCAGGGAATAATAAGCCACATCCTTATGAATATAGACTTGATATTGAAAGCACTTAACAACAAAGCTATGAAAAAAGTGCTTATGAGACCTGCTGACTCCCCGGAATTTTGAACTTCTCTTGACTGTAGTGGCAGTAGGTTGATCACCTTGTAACTGTTGCTGCTGCTGCTGCTGTTCTCCTTGTTGATTTTTGCAGCCTAGCGCACCAGTGAAGGAATCTCTTCGGCGTCTCTTAATACACTTGGTCTTGATAGTGTCACCTTCTGCTATGCACAAATGATGCCGTCGAGGGCTTAATTCAGATTTTGCAGTGACAATATCCATGGTTCTGATCTCACTAACAAGGACCTATAATTGATTTGGTTCCTGGACGATGAGAAGCTGAACTGGTGTTTATATATAGGTGCCGCAACTTGGTCTTTTACTGATTTTGTTTTTTTGCTGTTGAAATTGTCTCATATGTATTGGGACAAAACTTGTCGATGCTCACTATATCAGACAGGACAAATTGAAGTGTCTATATTCTAATATATTCAGCCAAGCAGGACCGCAACCAAGACCTCATAGAATAATCCATATTCCATGTAACGGATCTCTAGTGTCATCAGAATGGACTTGACCCTCTTCCCCGGTATTTCCAAGGTTCTAAAGGACTTAGACCTGTTTATCTAGTCCCTTCTTAAACCATTTCCTGACTTGGATAGGGTTTTACGATGTTGATAATGTTCAAAACCAGATAGTGGATATATTGTTTCATGAAGTACGGCGTCTTGTACTCTTCCTCACATTTTTTCACTTCAATAAACTCGAGTTCTATTTTAACAATTTAACCTGCTGGCCAACAACCATATGGTCTATTTGTAAGATGTTGGATTCTTAATCCAAGTAATCAGCATTTAATCTCTACCAGCCACAAATACAAAATAAATAAATAGAACTTATTGATTGGTATTACTGACAGTATTTATTTTCTTCATTCTACTAGAACTATTACATTTGTGATGGTCCTAGGCTAAACCAGCTAACTATTACATTTCTGCTGTCTGCACGTCAAGTGGAAGAATGCAATGGGAGGTGTGCAAGCCTCTGTTGGGGGAACAAGCCAAAAACTTTACTACGAGAAAATAAAAAATTGCGGCATTGCTATTGATAAGAAAATGCAAGATTTTGTCTCCTGGGATGAGTTATGTCTAAGAGGAAACCTATCTTCGGATGAAAATTATATATAGTAAGAAAATGATAAGGTGGGGAATTGTTGTTTATGTCAATTGTGCTTAGGATTTTTCGTCAAGGAATAGAAATCATTAATCGTTTGCGGATTATTTTGTTTATATTTTTACAGTCCAATTCAGAATTTGATCGACTTTTTGTGCGTGGAAAAAATGAAGTTTGAGTCCACGACGGAGCTCTTGAGGTTGAGGGCGATTTTTAATATATATATAAAAAATAACCTAAGATATTATTTTGTGATCAGCTATTTTTTTTTTTTAATTTTCAAGACTTCCACCGATAGAACAGTGGCCCCTTTTTTTTTTTTTTTTCATTTTCTTTTATTTTATTAATTTGCTAAGGTAGTGGGAAACTAGAACTTGGAATGGAATAAGAAGCATTTTATTTTACTTGATAACAAAATAATAACAATACATCCAATTTGCAAGAGAGTGATTTCCTGCAAAATATTACAGATTTGGCAGAAGGCAAGAATTGGTGCTTTCCAATATTATTCTCAAGTCCCTTAAGGAATTATAACAGAAGCAAGCTATATAGTGAACAAGTATTGTGGTACAAGTAACTCCTTGGACCTAAGCTAACTGGCTCCAATAATCACCTGGTGTAGCCCTGCTCCGACTAAAATACCCTATGTATTTCGGGTAAAAAATGGTACAACAATGGCATGATCCTTAGCGAGGGCCTAAAGCCTCCCTGCTGTCCGGAACCAGTAAAATTATACTGCTTCTAAAATCTTCGACTTGATTTACAGATAGAATGAGAGCTTCATGCTGGATATTACTATGCTATAGAATATATATACACTTGGAAAATATTTCCCCAGGCTCACATTAAGAAGATGCTTCCCAGACCTTGTAATCCGCCCCCTCAAGGACTAAGGACCATATTTGGGGTCCACCTGGAGGCTCAAAATGACCTGGTCCAATCTTCATTGCAACTTTTTTGTCCGTGATGGCCGCATATACATCTCGCTGTGCCTTCACAATTTCAACCTACCATATACAATTCAATACATGAAGTCAATATTTTTCCTTTTCACTAACATGATCGGTGATAGTGAAAAAAAAAAAAAAAAAAGCTGCCTAAGCCCTTTCTAGAAGGACAGATGAAGAGCCGGTGGAGATACATTAGAAAGCAGAGGTCAATTAAATTCATATATTCCCCTTCACTTTGTTCTGAAACAGTTAAAAGCAGTCCATAAGCAAGGTAGATGCACTCGGAACAGTCCAGCAAAGGTTTCCAATTTTTCACAGGCCATATATTGGAAATTTAATAAATAATGTTGATATTTACTTCCCCAAAAACCTTCTCTTCATAGAGTAGATGTCTACCAGATTTCCTTCGTTCTCAAGTATAAAAGAACGACAAATTTTAGGAAAAGCTTTCCACATAAGCCTTAGTCCATACATATGAACCAGAGTTTTTGATACTTACTATACTCCGGCAATGGATTTTGTTTCTGTTTCTGAGAGAGATAAGAGCACCAATTTCAGATCGATAATGAGAGAAAATATGATCATAAAACACAGCTGGTGTTCCTGGGTGAGTCAGGATATAAGCATATCCTTGCATTTCCTTTCCAGCTGGGAACCTCCAATGACCCTTCAGGAGTGGCATGAAAAAGGATGAAAGGATAATTAAATAAAAGTATTGAAAAAAACCATGGAACGAGCATGAGCAAGGTCTAAACAGACATCCTTTTATCTTCAACACTGGATATTTATGACGTCATATATTCGGAATCAACAATCTATGAATACTTCTTCAGCCTGGCTTAATATTAAAAGTCAATTTACCTACAAATTTTAAAAAGTTAATAATAACTTGCTTAAAGCATTAAAACAATAACAGCACTATATAATACTTGTAATTCAGGTTAACAACGACGAAACTATCTAGACTATGTATTAAGAAATTCCTAGGACTATTCCCTGAAACAATCATGTTTATGCATGTGAACACTGCTCTCTGCTTCAATAAAATGTTTAGAATTCAGTGAAGTTTTAACTGAAACCTATATGTACCTGAAACCTAAAAAGGAAAATTGATTGTCATAGATGAGAAAGAGGAAGAGAAAGGGAAGGGGAACCTCCAACAATATCATCAAGACTAAGTTTTGGTGTAAGTATTATTTTAACATCACTTGATTTGGCATGCATAACAGTCACTTTGGATTACTTCAATTTAGAAAAAAAAATGAAAACGTGGAAGAGTGAAGGACTCAAGTGATGTTCAAACCTGGGTAGAACCAGTGTCATGATTCTCTATAAAGGTAACAGCACGAGATGGCCACCATCCAACAACACCAGGAGGCTTCCCTTTCTGATCTGATAATCGCCAATATTCACATCTTTCCAGAGCCTGAGTGAAATCATTATACCATAAATATATCCTTTGCCTCACTACTAGAAAAGAAATGCATAGAAATAATGTCAAGGGCAATGGACCAAGCGCAAGGATCAATTTAAGAGCAAATCATTTCTCTATAAGTCTTTCAACCTCTTAAACATTTAAATGATGCCAACCAAAGGTAACAGAGTATCATGCATGCCACAAAACTAAGTGACATGTACTTAAACAAAATAGCGGTTCTCAATTTGTCAGCAGAGGTAGGAAGACAACAGATTCGATCAAGATTGTATCTTTATTTCAAGAAAATTCAGTAAAACTGCGTTAATGAAAACACTTAATGGAAGAAGTCTGTATGAATGCTTACTGAATGAAGAATTCCCTTGGTTGTGACATCAAATGCACCAGCAGTTCCATTAGTCGCATTGATCCAGTCGATAATTCTCTGTCGGTGGACATCTTGATTGTAGTCCATTTCACCATATGTGTAACTGAGAGAATCCCAATACTCACCCACAGCAAAGTAAGGTTCACTTGAATCCAAGTAGTCCTTGACATAACCCCCCCAAAATCCTCTGACAAAGTCCAGCCTCCATCCATCATAACCAATTTCTTCTCTACACGTCACAAAATGTCAGCAAAACATTGCATCAATAAACTCGTGCAGTTGAAGTATGTAGAATGGAGAAACTGACAGGAAGTAAGTCTCTCACATCATGTAGAAGCATACAGACAAAGCTGATCAGAACACGATGAGGAAAGAAATATACTTGAAAGAAACAGAAGATAACTAGTTCACTAATTCCTCAGTTAATGCTATATTCAGATCAGCTTCCTTGGAATAAAAGTTACTGTCAGAAGACCATAATTACTGCCTAGACTTTAGGAGAATGAGCTGTAGATAAGTATTAGCTGTAGAAGATATGC
>JBBYHL010000005.1:12377487-12402934 GCA_038381835.1 Adansonia madagascariensis
AAGTTGAATTTCAACTCAAACTTCTTACAACTTGAGCTCTCAGTTCGATTACTCTTAATTGTAACTGAACCACTAATGAAGAAAAAAAAGCTAGTAAATTGAACTCTTAAAATATTATTTTTATTTAATTAACCTCCTAAAGTGCGTTATCTTATTTAGGTACAAAGCCATAAAAACTTTTATACAAATTCATGAAGTACATCATCTTATTTAGGTACAAAGCCATAAAAACTTTTATACAAATTCATGAAGTATGTCACATCTTTCTTTAGGTACAATAACATTAACAACTATATATTAATAATAAAACCACCATTCTTTTTGTAAAGACAATAAAGTCTAAAGATTTATAACGGAAATTCAATCCTTAAACCTAACCTATTAAGACAGATAACAAGGCCAAACTTCGATTCTCACTCGACCCATTTAGATGGATAACAACCGTTTTTTGGCCAAACTTCGATTATCGATCCTGCTATTAAGTAGAATGACTAAAAATACTTAGCTGGGGTGCCCAAACTGCTATGCAAGGCTTGAGGCTACTCAGTTGTTCTGGCTGGCTTGAAGAAGACCATCTCTGATTTGAGTAGCAATGTCTCTTACAGCACCTGGTCCGTGCGGGATGAAAACAGAGTTGGATTTTGAGGACGCACCGATCTCCTTCATTGTGTCGAAATATTGTGTCACGAGAACCATGTCCATGACATCTTTTGATGTTGTCCCAGGTACGTTCACAGAGAAGGCCAGCACACTGTCCCTAAGTCCATCTACGATAGCCTGCCGCTGCCGAGCTATGCCAAGCCCAGCCAGATATTTCGACTCTGCATCTCCTTCTGCTCGCTTGATCTGCAATATCTTCTCTGCTTCAGCCTTCTCATTGGCTGCCACCCTCATTCTGGCAGCTATTTATTACAAGTCAAACTATCAGACCTATTTACAAAATTTATGTTCAACAAGCTAAAGTTTTCGAACATAATTTCTTCATGTGGGGCATACATGCTCTTTCTGAAGATTTTAAGTCTAGCTAGTAATCGGAACATTGATTAACAAGGTCAATATTCAATAAATCAAGGGTAAGGGAGCCAAATAAAACGGCAAAATAAATACATCTAATTCATAAAGTTGCGTGCGTCAGACCTGCATTTATCTCATTCATTGCCCTCTTCACGTGCTCATCTGGTTCAATATCGACAATAAGAGTCTGAACTATCTCGAACCCATAATGTGACATGGCCTAAAGATTCAAAATAAAAGGTAAGTTTTAGTCTGCATGACCTTCGTTAGTCCTAACCTAAAACAATACGGGGGGTATTTAACCTTTTCAAGTTCCTCTTCCACAGCTCTTGCTATGTCATTCTTCTGTTCAAATACGGCATCCAGCTCCAACTTAGGAACACTTGCCCTAATAACTAAATTAAAAATATATTCCATTATAGTTCATCCTCGGAACAGTGATTACAACCATATTGACTTGAATTATGACAAGGTAGAGTACATTAGTACAAGATGACATGATCAAACAAAAACATATATTTCATATGGTTCAAAGCACAGGATAATTCTTCAAAACATTCAAAATCCTCAGGACTGAAAAGCTGATGATTGGATCTGGGGTAAATATTAGACATCATAGATGATGAGCAGACTAGCCATCATTAAAGTTTTTACATAATGTATGGTAAAGCTACGGTGTACATACCATCAAAGACATAGGATTGGATCTGGGCCCTGGTATTGCTGAGCTTATAGAAAGCATCTTGAGCCTTTTCGGCCAAGGCTCGGTATTGAATTGAAGCAACTACAGTGACAAACACGTTATCCTGCGACATTATAAAATATCAGAATCAGCTGGAATAATTGATGAAGGACCACACAGAAAAGCCCAAGCTTTCAACTTAAAAGAGCACAAAACCAACTATAGCTTCAACGCCTTCCAACATTGTTTCTCACAGCTTTTCTATAATATGTAATAACTGCTTTTGTTTCAATCCCTCAGAAACAAAAAAGTACAAAAATTAGATGGGAAAGAGTACTTGATGCTCAGAAAAATGATTCAATGTTCTAAATGCCAGTATCAATCTCATTAAACCTTTCTCTTTAATATACTCCAAAGAATGAAATTTAAACTTCCATTACTAATGACTTATTCTCCTTTTCCCTCTTATGAGAAGCATTACATCCAACACACAATTATACTGTGATCTCATCTCACAGCAACAGCTATTTGGCATTGAAAATTGAAAATGAAAACGCACTTGTCATGCGGATATCAATTATGCAACAAACCTTGGTTTTCGTTTCACATCGAACATCCAGTTGCTGCACACGCAGTGAGAGAATACCAGCTGCCTGTTTCCCAAAAAACCAAGGCAAACAATGACAACCAGGCTCAAGCACATCATCAAACTTCCCAAAGGTTTCTGTTATAGCTACAGTTGACTGCTCCACTTGAATACACCCGAGAGCTTGCCCCATTTTCTGATAAAAATAAAACATTCCAAGATCAATATGCATACACAGCCTTCAATCAATACATTAAATTCATATGCAAAACACACAACAAAAAAGATCTTTCTTTTACACACATTTGACGTCTCATTTGTAGAAAACTGAATAAGCTATTCCAATAGTCCTTTAAATACCCGACAAAGACCAAGATAGAAGAAACTCATACAGTCATACTAACATTTTATATTCAGCATAATGAACAAACAAATAACACCAATGTTAAAATAAGACAGCTGTTACCGGTTATTGTCGAGGTTTTCAGATTAAAAAAAGCACCAATACGTCCAGAAAGATAAAATTGATAAGAAAAAAAACAAAAGAAAGAAACTTTCTTTGAATTTTTCTACATTGGACATGACGACGATCAATAATTTATATACAATTATGAAGCAAATAGAATTCAGCCCTTCAATTGAACTAATCAGCCTGATTTAAATATTACTATAATTAAAGATACAGACAAACTACGCACCAATATAAAAACATAACAGATCTCTTTCAAATGCTAAAACTCATCGTCCATAGTTGTGTTTCTTAGACACTAAGAAAACTTAAAATTGTTTATACAGCTCCGGCCTGACAAGTAACAGCTACTAACGCTTACTTTTTCTAAGTATTGAAGTAGATTCTATTAAAATATTGCTTAACTGAGAGAACTACTAGCCGAGTATAAAACCCAAAATGAAAGGTGAATAAAGAAAGCGTGAAAAAAGGGACAATTGACACGTTTAGATAGTATTTTTGTTAATTATTCAGGGTAATACAAAACCAAGTCCAGATTGAAAAATAAGGAAATCGGGATATCGTTTACAGCTCGTTTAAAAATCAAATGAGCAGAAAAACGAAGAAACCGAGTGAACTCGTAAAGAAAACCGAGGCATCTCCAAGGAAATCCCGCGAAAAATAATGAGATCGCTGTTCGTGATGCGTAGTAGCAAAACAAAACCAGCGAAAAATCACAGACGAAAATCAAAAACGAAAAAAAAAAGGAAATTGCAGCTATAATTATAAGAATTTGCATTAATTAAATAATAATAATAAAAAAAAAGAATATCTTCCACATACCTAAAAAGATTCAAGATTGAGAAGGATAAAGGTCCGAAATCGCAGTTGAGGAGGTCGTTCTTTTCGTCAGGTAACTATCTATATATATAACACGGGAGTAAAGATTAAGAAATTTCCAAGAAAAACGACGACGTACAGGGAAAAAAAAAAAATAGGATAGGATTAGGAATAAGTGAGGCGTAAAGTCAATGAGTGTTCTCTCAAACGAAGGTATTTAAAAATCTTTATTATTAAAATACGGTAATTTTTATTTTTATTTTTTAAAATAGAAATTTTTTTTTTTTAGGACATGCAAGCACTTGCTAACCACGTCAGCTGCCCTAACCTCTGCTTTCTCTCATCTCCTTCAAATTTTCTTTCTTTTTCTTTTAAATCTCAGTCGTATTTTGTTCAACAACAATTAACTTTATCTGAATCTAATGTTAAAAAAAAGTAAAATTTTTCAAATTACTTGAAAGTCTGAAACCAACGAAACATCACTGTATAAAATATCATTTTGCGCTATTATACTTTTTACTCAATTTTAAATTTGCATTCTTTTTTTTTTTTTCAGTTTTCCCTCTTCTGATTAAAACCTGACTTTTTCAATTTCTTTCTTTATATTTGACTAAAAACTCAAATTATTTGGTTATGTATTTCGAACAAATTTGACACGTTGACTTTAACATAATCATATTCACGTAATTTAAATATCTTTTTATTGACGAATATATTTGTGCATTACAACAATCATAAATTTGTGCACGAATCTGTAAAGAAAAAGAGAAATATGCATTAGATTTTTAAAATTCAGGTTAATCTATAAAAATAATTAGCATATATTATTAATTTGATGAAAACTTTAATATTATATCATTGTTTGGGTCTAATGAAGCATTTGGAATGAAGATCTTATCAAAGCTTCATAAATGAATGCTTGAATGATGTATAGAATGTCTGAATAAGTGTATTTTTTATATACAACATATATATATATATATTCCTTCTCAAATAATTACTTATTGATTAATGTGGGCATGAATTTATTCTTATTTGTTGTTTTTACTAATCGGTTGATTTTGATTACGCAAAGAATCAGTTGAGAGAGAAAAAAAAATTGAAAGAGAAAGAGAGCAAAGGTAAAAAAAAAAAGTAAATAGTTGATGTAGAAATTAAGTGATTACACAATAAAAAATATTTTATTTTGATAAATAAAAATAAAAATATTTTATTTTTAAAATAAAGATTTTTAAATGCTTTAACTCGAAAAAAACATTAAAGTCAATGGTATGTTTGCTTGTTTTGTCAGTTTAAATATTAAAAGCTTTAGATATTTCTCGCTGTCGTTTTAGGCTTTACGCCTTAAACTAAACCCAGACAAAAACTGAGTTATTAACTTTTTTCTTTTTTTTGGGTCTGATCCCATCGAATGGCTTCCTAGTTTGTTTTTTTGACTTCTTATAAGGGGAAATTTTAAGTTAGATAGATATATATATATATATATAAAATTTATAAAAAAATTATAATTAACGTATAATTTTTTAAAATTTTTTTATAAAAATTATTATTAAATACGATAATTTTTTAAAAAATACCATATAAATAATCGTTAACCATATAGACACGATGAAGTAGATCCTTTTTTATTATTAAGTGTTTTTAGAAATTTTTTTTTAGTTAATTAATATAATTCTTTAATAAATATATATTAAATGTCAAATTTGATAATTTGTTTTTCCTTTTATGTTCTTAACAATTCATGAAATAATATTCTAATCCTATCCTATCCAATGCAATGACATTAATTATTTATATATATTTATATATATTTATATATTCTTCATAATTACATGATGAGCATTCTAGTCCATCCCACATGCAATTGACTATTCTTTTATCGGCTGCCGTTGGATTGTCTGGTGGTATCAAGATTTGGACACTGACAACGACATCCATCCAACCATCCAATTTTGGTCATGGGAGTGGGCTTTTTTCATGGTCCCAACATTGGAGCCACATTTCATATGGATTGTTTTGGACATTAGATTTTGCTAATTCCATTTTCTTTTGGAGTCAGTCATCATCAATGGTGGTGCCTTTATTGCTTTTCATTTACTCCTCCATTTCTCAATGGTTGGCTATGCCTTTTCTTTTTTCTACAGGAAGTATTTATCCTTACCTTCTTTTACATATTGCGTAGAGGGATCTTTTGATCACGACACAAGCGTTATGAAATAGTAAAAATGAGATGTTCCTAGGAAACATCGGAAAAGAAGTGAGAAACGTTACGAAATAATAAAATGAGATGCTCTTAGAAAACGTCAGGAAAAAAAAAAAGATTGAAACAGACTTTGAAGAATAAGTGTAGTGACAAATAGAATTGATGATAAGTGAGACAGTTTAAAGAGAAAGTTGCACAGAGATTTTTAAAAGTTAAAGTTTGCCAATCTGCCAGTTAAGAGAACCATCTAATCGTTGCAAAGAACAAACAAAAGCAACATAAGGCAATTTCCGAAAAGCCCCTTTAAATGGATAAGATAATTTGTTTACGTGTGTCGTGCTTTATATTATTTTTGTGTTAGTAATATAAATATAAAATAAATTAAAATTTTAAATAAAAATATGGTGTATTAAACATATAATGTCATATTTATTAAATATATTGTATTTTAAATATTATATTTTTATATCATGCCAAAACTATCAAATTTATCTTTTAAATATGATTCTTTGAAGAATCAAAGAAAAAGACCCGCTAGAGTGGGTAGGAAATGTGAATGGGATAACTGATGATGGAACTCGTCATAATTGCAGTTCACAATTATTTGCCTGTTGGGCCACTAAGACTTTGCCATAGAAATAGGAAGGATTGTCTTATTCACTTCCGTTTTAACTCTTGCAGAGATATTTGTTGAGCTTCATAATAGTTGAAAGAAAGAATTCCTGATAAACAGTTCAACCGTAAGAAGTATTTTTACTAGCATGCTTGTTACCATATTACTAATCAAAGATTATTTTCTTTGCAGTTTCTCAACATAACATTCTCATGCCGTAATCAAAATTACCGAATGAAATTATAAATTTCTCAATGGAGACATGGCTTGATGGGAAAAAAGGGTTTAAACTTTGAAGGGTCATAATTTGAATTCAAGGAGTATTTTCATCTAATGCTTCGATTAAATACTATCTTGAATCACTTATCATATGCCATAGAGTTGTTCTACATTCTGGCAACTCGTTCAACCATGTGGATGCTACCAAAAAACTAGCACTTATATACATCATGGAAGGAAAATTTTCCAAAAAGATTAAAGCAAACAGATGATTAACATGGCATTTTTCTTTTGTCCATAAGATTCACTTACCTTGACCATCCTGCAACATGACGCAAACATGTTTCTCTGTTGCCTTTTCCATTGTCTGAGGACCAAATGACTTGACAGAATACATCTATACTAGGAAAAATGAGGGAAAAAAGATATAAATGGGGATAAGAGATTGGGAAAAAGATGATTAAGTACAAAACTTTATGGTTTACCATTGCGTTTTGGTGATTGATAGGGAGACTGATGGTGATACAGAGAAGCATGGGAAACGTTTGGAATGGAAAGGCTCCAGTGCCCATTCCTTGAAAGTGATCCAGCTTGAGTTCGGATACCATTTCTAGCACTTGGACTGGACAATACTCGGTCGGCTTTCATTGTCTGGAAATAATACGATGAGCTTGCCATGTCCTTAAGATTCGGTAGAGGTTTCAAGGCTCCCACTACTTCACTCATTGAAGGTCTAGCTTTTGGATCACGGCTAAGACAGTAAGCGGCCAGTTGTGAGGCTTTCTGAGCACCTTTGATTGAAAAGTGACCTTCAAGCCTAGGATCAATCAATCTATAGAATCTTCTTCCCTCTCTGAGGTGAGGCCTAGCCCATTCCACAACATTATTTTCTCCTTTAGGTCAGTTTTTGTCCATGGATCTTCTACCTATCAACATTTCGAGTAGAACTACACCAAAACTGTAGACATCACTTTTTGATGTGAGATGTCCTGAAACAGAACATGTTCATTTGATTAGATCCAAAGAGAAGGAAAAACAAAACAAAGTGTTGCTTTTCATACGGATAAACATTCCTTGTAATCTCTGATTTAGGAGATAAGGTCGATAAAGATGCATTAAGATAAAGCCATAAATGGAAGGAAATTTTAGAGGTCATCAAAGACAAGGATAGCAAGAACCCACATAAACAGCGATTTTTTTTTTCCTAATGCAGGGTAATTCAGCAATTTTTCTAAAAAATATCTTAAATAATCAACTGATATCATAAACTCAAGTTGCCCCCACTCCTGCCACACGAATACAGGTTTAACAAGATGGAAACACCTGCAGTCTGTGATTTAAAGAACATGCAAAGGCATTCTACCAGCAGTTACATATCAAAATAGTTTGGCATTCATCAACCATAGTGGGCTATTGCAAGAAGTATCTGCATCTCATACAAAGTTTCCAATTTTTTAACTGCCATCTCAAGCAGGTAAGGATTTGAAATTTTGAATACAGAGTTACAAGTGGAACCTCTAAAATTTTAACTATTGCACTTGACAGTAGCCCCTAAAAAGTTATGTAAGATAAAGAGAACCCAATATTGATTAGAGATTTGAGAACCTGGCCAAAGAGGAAGAAGACTGACATGAGTCTGGCATGTGCCTTACGTCATTCACTCGAAAGCATCAAAACATGCTTCATAGATTGGAACATTTATTTGTCATAGGTAAAAGAAAGGGTAAAAACTAATACATATCTGCCCTAGAGAACAATTAGAAAAGTTCTTGGACCATCCCTTTTAACTTAAATTTTGAGAGATACCTAAGCATTAATAACCACAAAATCCTGCTCATCTATAATAAAGAGGGATACTGCATGTGGTTGGAAATGAAGATAAAACATACAGAATGCAGCCTAACAAAGTTAAAGCTACCTTGCACGTCTTTTACCCGCGAATTATAAAACCAAAGGCACATAAAACAGGGAAGTGGCAAGCTTAAACAAGCATCTACTTTCTATTAAAGCTTACCAGTCATTACGTATTCCAGAGCTGCATAGCCATATGTTCCCATTACACGTGTTGATACATGGGTTTTGTCTCCCTCAGGACCATCTTTAGCAAGTCCAAAATCCAAAAGCTTTGCATCATAGTCCTATAATGGCATAATATTAGAATAAGTAAACCATTCCACAGGGAAAAAATTTTCCTGTTTTTTGGGTTAAACAGGAAACTTATTGTGGTAACGTTTGTCGCACATACAACATCTAGTAGGATATTAGAGGTTTTGAAATCCCGATATATCAGTGGTCTTTCTGCTTCTTCATGAAGAAACGCAACGCCTTTGGCAGCACCTAGTGCAATTTTCATCCTCATGGACCATGGAAGAGGCAAGGATCCTACATAAATCATAATTTGCAACAAAATGAGTTACAATGTTATTTGAAAACATAGAACCGCCAATCATATAATATAGCTATAATAAATACGTAATCTATCAAGGGTGAGGAGTAATACAACTCCAATATAAGAGGTCAGCATTTTCTAATATATATATAGCAGATCCATTATTTTTGGAACTCTCCAAAAGCAACATTAAGCAAAAGAGATAAACTTTGTTCTAACTCAATTTCCCCAAAAAAAAAAAACTATATATATATATATATATAAAGCAAGTGACTGGAATGGAATCCAACTATACATAATGAACATTCATGATGCCTTAAATTAGACCATTCTGAAGTAAGAAAATCATTCATAGACAAAATAGCAGCTACATACTTCGGAAGAGTTGGTTCTCCACACTTCCTCGAGGCATAAACTCATACACTGGCAGTCTCTGATCATCTTCAATGCAATAACTAATAAGTTTAACCAAGTTAGGATGGATGAGATCACCAAGAAAATTCATTTCAGCCTGCCAAATTGATGATCCAAGGAAGAAAAAAGGATCAGATATTCAGAAGAAAACAAATAGAAGGCCTTGATATAACATAATGAGTAAAATAGAAATACTGAGGAAAGGTGCAAACCAGCCATCCTTTATGACCCTGGAGGCCATCATGGTTGAGTGTTTTAACAGCAACAGTAAGCCCAGTGCCCGGTTTTACTGGAGCAGTTCCATTTTCTTCGATCCACCCCTTGAAAACACAACCAAAACCACCCTCACCAAGGAGACTCTCCAGTCTGAAGTTTCTTGTTGCTAACTTTAGATCATTAAATGTGAACTTCTGTAACCGAGATGCAACTTTAAGCTCATCTTCAAATTTGGAAGTAGATGAATTACTTTCTGCATTGCTAGTGGTTGTGGATGAGACATCTGGAGCTGCAGTTTGATCTCTACTGGTATCATTGGCGGATTTGCTATCTGTTCATCAATGCACAGATTTAACATGTTATAAGCTAAAATTATGTAGGTCTAATGTAAGGGGGTAAATTTGGGGTTGGCATTGTGGAAATTGAGTAGCCACACCTTCTGCCTTTTCCATATGAACTGCAGCATGGTTAGAATGCAGATACCATATCCATTCTTAAGTATATATGATTGTAAAGCGTATTTGAGTTTCTCCAGGTATTTCACATTCTCTCTCATCAATGGCATCATCACTGCCGTTAATTCATACATAACTTTCTCAAAATCATTTAACGGAGTAACTTCAAACAGCTAAAGAGGTCACAACCATTACTCCAACAAAAACACAACGGACTGTAAAAATTTTTAGAGAGAAAAATAGAGACAGTGACTGGCAATGAAAGGTAAAGTTAACCTATATTCATAGATACAATATTCAGTGTGGAAGAAAGCCAACCACTGAGGCACACCACCCATTTTTGAAAGAAGGATATCTAGTTAAAATCCATTAATTGACCTCAAACATAATCAGTGAAAAACACACTGCTAGAGTCGTTACCTCTTAAGCTGGACGCAGCATTTTTACAGGCTGAACCAAGCCAAATTAGCCTCCTTATTATCATCTCCAAGCTACTTACAAACTAGCAACAAGGCATGCGCATCAATAAATGATCATAACAAAAAGCATTTTATTTCGTCCAGCAAAACAAGCCAAGAAGAAGAACATGATTCAAAGTAATACTAGGTGACCAAAAAAAAAAAAAAACTAAGTTCTACAATTTACTAGCGGAGTACATAAAAGGAGTAACATTTACCAAGAAATTACCATAATGGGTGCTGGCGCCACTAACAGAAGTATCAACTTTGGATCTTGAAGAAATGCAGCTTTCAATAAAGCTTAACTTTACCCAACACCCCGTTTCTTCTACCACAGCTTCATCATCATCATCAAGGTCCTCTTTTTTCACTGTTTTTCTTCTTCTTCTTCATCCTTGCCTCTGATTTGCACATATCCCAAGACTTTAGGTTTGCTTCCTCAAAACCTAATCCCATCTTCTTCTATCTTCTTCTAATCCTAACAGTTGCTCATAACATCAAATATCCACTAAAACTAACAGAACCCAAATTTAGTATTGTTAATAACCAAAACTCCATTTAAAAATAAAAAAACGAAATGTAGAAAAGGCTAAAACAACAGAAACCCAGATCAAATTAAGCAGAAAAAATAAAAATAAAAATAAATTTTATGGAGTCTGGAAATGCTTAAAGAGGAAAACAAGCTGGTTTCTTTCTTTTTCTTCTTTTGGTTTTTTTTTTTTTTTTGGTTATTTATTTTAGGAGATGGAATTCATAAATCTCAATTGAAACCAAGGAAATGTTCTCCCTCCCTTAGGGGGAAAAAGTTTTACTTCGTATATGCAAAAGCTGAAATGCTGAGCGGCAGAGTGAGAACAGTTTGGCTGAGTTGAATTTCGAATAAAAGTTAGATTAATAATAATATGTAGTACTTTAAAGCCGATAGTGTTTTTATATCGAATTGATTACACAGTTCCAAATACTCTCATCTATTTTTTACTAATTCAAAATTAAAATATTTATTTTTATAATAAAGATAGAGAAAGCAAAATGGGGGCTGCCAGGGGAAAAAGGGCCGGTGGTTCCCTCTGTGAGAGAGGATACCCGTACAGGCTCTAGAGAGATTGTACGTTGAGAAAGAATTGAAAGGCGGACAGTTGGGGCTGTGCTGGTAGGACCTACTCGGATGGGAACTAACCATCCTCTAAGAAGGAAGTAAGCTGCCCTCCAATCCTAACAACTAACGTATTGGTTCTATCATCGGATGATTTTCCTTCTTCTTTTTTTACATGAGATCATGAGTTCAGAGTCGATTTGAGCGAAAAAAGCTTCTGAAACAAAAGCAAAAACTGGTGTTACGGGCAGAAAGACTAGCGGCAAATTTTGTACCAGCAAAAGCAGAGTGTACAGTTTCACATCCTAGTGCCCCTGATTCTAAGGTAAAGTAAAGTCGAGGATCCTATTATTCCAAATCCGTGAGAACGTCCGACTTCCGTGGGCGGATGGCAACGCGCGCATCTCATTGAAATTTCACGCATTTCTCTTCGCCCTTTATTTTGTTTTGCTTCTAAATCATTCTAACCTATTTAAAAAAAAATAAAAAAGTAAAAACTTATACTTTATGCACTTGTATTATACTAATCATTAATTACTGATTACTGCAACTAAACAAATAAACATCCATTTATAATTTCATTATTCATATTTTGGTAAAAGTTCATTACTTTAAAGGAAATTTTATCGCAGCATTTGACATTTTCTTAGTTCATCGCAATTCCTATGACCAAAAGAAAAAGTTTCATATATCTAAAAGTAAATTATAATTTATAAAATTTTCACTAGAAAAAAGAAGTATAAAAAATAATTCCGTGAAGCCTAAGCTTTATTGTTAAATTTTTTACAATAAAGAAAATGGGAATCTGCAAGTTTTTTTTTTTTTGAATAAACAATAACATTATGGTGTTTATAAAAAGCTAAAATAATAATAATAAAAACTTGAAATATTTTAATTTTATTTAAATAAACCCTTATCTTTTATTACACTCAAATAAACTATTAACTTTTAATTTGTATTTAAATATGTCTCTAACTTTTAATTTGTACCTAAATAAACCCTTAATCAATATTTTATTTGATATGAAACTTATTTAAGTACAAATCAAATGAACTTAATTAACTAAAATTATAAAATTCATGGAACTTTTTTTTTTCTTTCGTAATTTAGCCTTTATAAAATTATTTTAAGTAAACATTGTAATCTTTTTATCAGCAACAATCAGCTACCTAACAGCATTTAATTTTGTCAAAAGTTTCAACTAATTAGATTTTTCTTTTTCTTAAATCCTATCTTATCCATATCCTTTTACTATAATATAGAGTATTTTGCTCCTGGAGGAAAGCTAGTTTCCAACTAAAACAGAAAAAACTACCAGTATTATATATCAAACCAAGATTAAACATTAAGCCCTTCACAGTTCATAATCAAGACTAAGAAGCTCATTGAGTATTAGCTTCAAGTCTGAGGCTTGACAAGCCTCAGCCTTAGGCATGAATGCAAAAGCCCGCGTATGAATATAACAAGGGGAAAAAATGCAAAATAAAACAGTGGAGTACAGATGTTTGAATTGTATGAACCAGTAATCAAAATGACGGATGCAGACAGCAACAATGTGGCTCGCCTCCTATTCATCATAAAGCATTCAATGAAAAAAAAAAATTACCGGCTTCATAAACGGTGCTAGTCTTCTTGAACTGCAAACTTCAAGCCATTTCAGCTACTCATGAACCAGGTTTGGTTGGCTGCCATTTCGATAAGTTATAGTTGTTATAAGAGTATTATGGATTCGCTATTTTTGGAAGTGTAACATGACTGTCTTTGAATCCTAATAAGTTTTTGTATGGTCTGGTTATCTCTAAAGCACTCCGGTTTTCTGATTCTTTGCAACTGATACACTTACACACCTCTAGATTCATCTGTAAAGAACATTGCTTTCCTGTCAGAGGGGGTATACAACAAATACCATTCTCAAGATTGCAGCTTACAAGAAATCATTCGTGGCTATGTTTTTCAGACAAGTTAGCAAGGTGATTCCTTTTCTGCTCAACACAAGAATATATCCATCTTGGTTTCAAAGATTCTGCTCTATGCGGAACTAGAAGCCCAATACAGGTAACAGAATGACTGACACTTTGAAATCCTTGATGGTTAAATATAACGTAACATAAGAAACACAAGTTTCAATCCATCCTAAATAATCCCTGTGGAGACACTAGAAGTCGCATTTATCTTCAACGTGTGCTCTGGGATATATGTAAGACCTGTTGCACCATAAAGGGATTCACCATGAAAATATTTAGCTTTTGGGATAAACCTTAAACATTACATTTGATGATATCCAGCAGAAAAGAATAACATTTTACGAAAAATTAGAAAGAAATGAACAAGACCTGTAAAAGGTGCTAGTGACAATGTAAACATAAAATACAAAACTACTTTAACGGTTGATGAGGAGAGACTACTAAATACAATGTGAGCCACAAAACGCAAGCATAGGTTATCTTTCAAGGTCAAACATTGATATATGGTGTGCTCAAGATCAGTGCATGGCTAGCTATCCAATCATAAATTATCCCATAAGAGAAACATATACCACACATCTTCGAACATAGTTCAACTATGGCATTTTTATGGCAGATCATAAAAGGGGAAAATAAACAGATGCATACCTTTCTCCTTAACATCAATCTGTAAACTGTCAAGAGTTATTATGCCATCAGTCAATGGAAGTAGCTCAAGCTTAATGGTAGCCATAGATCGAGCAGGAACGCATCTGAAGCAATCAATTGAATCATTACCATTTGTATATTCAAAAATTTGGAATAATATTAGAAAGGGTGATGCATTACCCGAGTGGTACTCTACTCTGCAGCCAGAGATGAGTACAACCCAACTCAGAAGTTGGAATGAAATCAGCTATTGGAGTCAACTGCTCATTGAAAAAAGTGAGCCTAGCCCCAGCATCACCATTCTGTTTCTGATTCTCTGATACAATTGGCATTGAACTGAGTCCCTGCAAGGCACTACTGTGCCTTTCACTACTTGCTTTCCCTGCAAACTCAGAAAAACCAACAAATGGGCTCATTGGTGATGCCGGAAAAGAATTCAAGGATACCACAGATGGAAGTGAGGTAAAGGACGCTGGAGCTAGAACTGTCATAGTTAGATCTTCAGGTGTCAAATTTGAAGCCTGAAAAGCTAAGACCTGATAATCACACCAGTTGAATGAGAATTGTCAAAGTTAGATATATAGATAGTGTATGAGCATGAAAAAGAGAGAAAATCAAATTGTATAAAACCTGAACTGGTAGCTGAGTAACTCTTTCATTGCATCCAGAATATTGGCCTGACATTTCACATGCAGCAGAAATCATAAGATCCCTTGAAATATGCGGTTTCCAACTTGTTGGCTGCTTTAAAAACAACCTGGAACCTACATTTAACATAAAAATTTTATATGTTAATAGTTAGAACATGTAATTAACACAAAACTTGGTGGATTATATTGTAAACTAAGAGAAATGCACATACCACTGTAGTTGCAACGAAATGATACAATAATTGCATACTGGTTAACAATCAAAGTACTCCCCCTATTGTCAGAAGTCTTCAAAGAGGGTTGTAAACTGGACGACTTAGACTTTTCTCCATAACTTTTAAGGTCCCTCCAAATAGAAGAAGCTGGTTTTAAAATAAAAGAATGCTCTTCACCCCTCCTGCAACAGAAACCATCGATAAGCTCATGGGGATAGATAACTCTCCCACTGATACAGCCCATGGGACAGTAGATACAACTCAGCCAAACCTTAATTCCCAACACACTTCAAGATATTAGATGATGGCCAAATACACGTATACCCTCCAAAGGCAATCCTCGTGTATGCGATGGTTTGTTGTGGATTTACTATTTAATATTCTGTAATAATTTGGTCTTGTTGCTCATAAAAATGTATTAACAACATTATGCCATACATTCTAAGCAAGCATGCAACAAAAGATGAATATGTTTTTTTTCTTTTTCCTGGTGTATACCTTAATCATCATGCTAAATTGCCAAAATGTCAAAAGACATTGAGAAGTAAATTAAGGTACCTAGAATGAAAACAACCTGAGAGCTAGATTTGGCAAACTATGGTCGTCTCCAGCTTCAATACATGCAATTGGTAAGGAAGCAGGAGGTACACCTTTTGAAGCCTCTTCCAAAACAACTGTTATAGCATCTATGTATACGACAATATCTGGTATATGTGCTGGAGAAACATTCTGCAAAATAACTTCATAAGTGAATAAAAGAACCAAATGACCATGTCCATGGAGAATGTAGAGAAAGTGTTTATGATTTATCAGGTATAGTGAGTATTAAAGTTTACCTTTATCTGAACACAAAGAAGGTCTTCTGTGTTGCAGTTGGCAGCATAAGAATGTACATCAACAGGTTGAATTATTTCAAGTTTCCTCCTCCATCTTCTACCTGGGATGTGGATCCCTTCTAATCCACAACGGACAGAAAATCTTTCCCTCTCTAGTAACACACCCCGAAAAGATAAAAGCTCTTCAATCCCTGTTCTTTGACTCTTCAAAATCTTCTGAGAAGAGTAATGATCCATGTCATCAAGGTCAAAGGATGGTTTAGAACTTTGAGCTTTAATAGGGCCAGCAGGAGGAGCAACATTTTGAGGAAGCGATGACATGGAGTAACTTCTAAAATGACTAAATGAAAAGAGCTGAGAGCCAGAGGCAGAAAAGGCAGACCTCTGAGATGTGCTACCAATTCCAGAACCATAACCTAAAGGAGGAGAAGATAAAGTACGAGGTGGTGGAAGAGTGTTATCCAGAGGAAGCAACCATTTCAATAGGTGTCCACATGGGTCTTGATTTGCATAAACTAAGTTGTCCTGATTATCAGACAGGTTTCTGTCCTGATATTTCTCAAACTGAAGAATTTCTATGACTGGATCTCTGAGAAAATCAATGCCAACATTCACTTGTAAAAGTACCTGCATCCTTCCAAACAGAAATAGAATAAGAATCATTAGTCTGAATCAACAATCACCTAGCAAGAGAACAGCTGATTCAATATGCCAACTAGAACAAATGATTATGAAAATTGAATTGAAGAGCTTGTGCAATCAATACAGAACCAGAGTAAGATAACAGTTAACTGAAATCAGTTTAACATCTGAATAAGCTTCCTCCAGTACATTTAAGAAAAGAAAAAAAAAATGGCTAGCGACATGAAGAAGCCAGTGGCCAGGTTGCAAAATGTAGCATTCTGAAAATATCATTCCATCAGATCAGTTTACATGGCTAGCTATGCCCTTTAGATTGGCTAGAAGGCCCTCATAAGCAAGCCTCCAAATGAGAAGGTACGAATATCCTCCATCTTCTCTACTCTCCAGTAATGCTATAAGTCTTATCCTACCTGGGATTACATAATACTTCTCCAAGTTACAGACCTTTTTCACAATACCGACCAAGAAATCAGATCTTTGACTGCAGGCTACATCCCAGCAAATTTTGATATCAAGCAGCAAGGTCTCACACTCTCACTAGCAAAGATCCATGGAAGACGGAGGCAAAGAGCTCTATATGACATCCTACAAACCAATAGTGCCTCCATCTCGTAATCAAAATGGCTAGTCTTCAACAACTTGGCTCAAAAATCTCTATATTCTTCTTCCTTTTCTGTTTGCTTTCCCAGGAAATCCAATTGAATGTAGTTTTTTGGTAATTAAAAGACTTCTTGTCAAAAAGGAGAGTTTTTGAAATAGGAAGGTGGATTCTTTCCAGTCTTTTACAGTGAGGGATTGGATAATTATTTAGCCTCTAATTGGAGGCAAGAACAGAAAGGGATGGTTCAAGCAAGAGGCAGAGACAGACAGTTGCAGAGAGTTCACTCTTCGCATGTGTCGCTGCCCCTGCCATTCTCATCCCTATGCAAGTCAGCCATTTTAAACACATCGCTACACCCAGCTGCATGTTTACTAGGTTCACCATAACAAATCCGGTATAGTCAGACAGAACTATCAAGCAGCTATTACAATAACATCATTTGCATGCAAAGACAGACATAATTAACTTATTGCCTGTCAGCTAATGAAATTAAGTGCAAATCTCCAGCATTTATCTGAAATCAAATCAAACAGGAAAACAATATCATAAACAACGTATTTCTTCTGTGGTGCTTACCACTATATCTCCATTGGAAAGAGTGCAACACTTAACAGTATCTCTAGCTACTCCACCAGAAACATTGGCATCAAAATTTCCTCTATCAATAACTGCATTCAGACTAGATATATTCTTAGCAATGTTTTTGGTTTCATTTGCAATAGACTGTTGACTATCCATCTCAGATGGCTCAGAAGCCGTCTGAGAAGCACCTCTTTTTGACCACAGAGGCTCATCCGACTCAGCAATCCTAACAAAGAAATGAGAGTTCTTAAACCTTTTCACTAGTGTTTCAGTCTGTCTTCTCTGATCTTCCATTCTAAGAAATGATTCACTATCAGAGACATCCTTTGCTGGATCAATTTTCTTTTTCTCCAAGTTTTTACCATTCTGATCCAATACTGCAACATTAGGACTCAATTCCCCTCTTCCAGCTACTGAATTTGTCTCACCCTCCATGTTTCCATTTTGTTTCCCGGCGCCTTCCTGCAAGCCATTTTTACTCATCACGGCGGCAACTTTAAATGGGGTAATAATTTCAGTTTCCTGATTACACGCTGATAAGCATGCTAGAATTTGAACTTGTTCACCTGAAGAAGGACAAAAGAATGAGTTTCAAGTTACAAACACAGTATCTCCTACGTGAATACAAATCAACAGCATACTAAATCTGAAAGAAGAGGTTCAAGAAAGAAAAAGGTACCAGGAAAAACAAAAGAACGATCCAAGGAATGTAATGAATGTATATCCGATACATGATTCCAATCATCAGGGAGATCCTCTAGAAAAGCATATCAAGATTAGATATACAACAAAAAAGTATCAAATAAATTGCATAATAATTCAGAAAGTAGATCAAATGCACACAACAATACAAACTTCAGGAGATACAGAAACAAAATATCAGGAAATTATTATCAAATTGAAATATAATTAAAATAATTCCACCAACATCATCAACCTTAAGAATGTAACAAGCCATCTAAAGCACAATTCTAAGCTATCAAAATGACTCATATAGTTGAAAACATAGCCTACCAAACATTACCTCAGTACAAACTTCAGGGAGATACAAAATACCAAGGAATTATTATCAAATCGAAATATGCTTAATATAATTCCACTTCTAAGCCATAAAAAGGACTCCTATAGTTGAAACCATAGCCTACCAAAACATTACCTCAGTACAAACTTCAGGGAAATAAAAAATATCAGGAAAATATAATCAAATTGAAATATACTTAAAATAATTCCACCGACATCATGAACCTCAAGAATGTAAGCAGCCATCACAAGCACAATTATATGCCATAAAAATGACTCCTATAGATGAAAACATAGCCTACCAAAACATTACCTTATTAAACAACCAGATGATCAAAATTAACTTCTTGTAACATCAAAATTGGTTACATTTAACTTTTATATTTCAGTAATTAGTGCATTTACCTTTCCGGGCTAGTCTAGTTTCCAGACGTTATAAATCAGCAATTAAAACATCAGGCCCTTGGCTTTCTACACAACCTCAATTATTTGGACTTTGGATGTTAAAATCAGATTGATTCAATGCACGCCTGGGGCCATACATTTAAAGCAAGGATCTCTAATTCAAAACAAATCACTATTTTACAAATTTAACTTTTTTAAAGGAATAAGGAAGGAGTAGAGAAAAAGGAAAGAAAGTGAGTAAAATCCAGTCAATAAAACCATAATAAGAGACAGGAAAAACTACAAGAATCAAGAATTTCTAAATAAAAATGCACACCTTTAGTGGATAGTTGCACTTACTATATGGAATAGTGATCCATCCATCTTCCTCAGAAACGTCAGTGTGGTTTTTAAGGCAAAAAGCATTCTTATCACTCGCAACACCAGCTTTCTCGCCTAAAAATCCATTGCTTTGTCCATCATGATTTTCAACCGTGGGATACTCTGGAAATGGATCTTCTGTTATAAGCCCTTCCAAAGTTGTCGTAGATTTAGAAACATGAGCTGGCACAACAACCTCCTCTGGTACTCGAGGTGGTTCTGGTGTTCCCTGCTGATTGGACCGCAGCAGCAGAAAATTCATTGTTTCCACCAAAATCAGCTTCTGCAAAATCAAACAATACTTTACAACTAAAGCACTCGAGGTACTAGTTTTACTATAAAACAAGAATGCCGTCAAAACACGCACAGCTCATGGCTGTTTATCTTTCAGAATCAGTCATGTTTCTCACTCAGCGCCATTTTTCTCAAGCAAAAATGAACTTTAAATGTAAAGAACCGAAATAAACAAAACCACTCTTCAAACATTCTCCCTTCCTACAATAACCAAAACTACACCAATTTTCCTTAACCGAATTCCTTGCCCTTTAAGTCCATAAATTACCTTGAATTTAAGCTTTTTAAGATTACAATAAAGTTCAAGTAAAAGAAAATAAAAATAATTAGTAAAATCACTGAAATAAACCTTGCAAACTGGATTAAGCTGTGAACAAGATAAAATTACCTATTTCCTTATCACGAATATTTATAACCAGCAAAATCCAAAGCACGACAAATTTAAAAAAAAAAAAAAAGGAAAAATGAAATTCAAGAACAAATATATGATTGAACAATTTGCATTTGATCAGACATAGCAAAGGAATAGATCATTGAAAAAAAAAAGGAAAAATCGTGAATGGTTTACCTGATCGGAGATCAAAGGCTGATGATAATTCCTTCTTTTTTTTCCCCCTTTTTAACTGTTTGGTGCGTGGGAAAAGGGGGAGTTTATTTCCTGACATGACATTTTAACTAGACTAGACCGGTTGTTCGCAGGATCTGGTTTTCGCCCGTCTGATTTTTTTTTTTTTTTTGGGTCAATTAATTTGCGTTTTTATCTGCTTTTGCTTCGGCCCTGGTGTGTTGAAATGGGCTTTAGCCCATTCCTTCTAGCTTGATAACAGTTTATTCGAGCTCATCCCATTAAAACAATGATGCCTAATAAAATCCCGCTTAGTACAACTTTTGAAGAGAGTATCATCAAATTGAACCTTACATGACTTTCAATCAATAATATAGTAGCCAAAACTTAGAGCAGTTGGATTATTTATTTATTCATTAATTATACATAAATAAAAGTATTAATGAGTCAAGTTAGGTCTGGATCGATCCAAAACTCATATCATTATTTAAAATAATATTAAATTTTTTTATATTAATATTTATAATTAAATTTTAAAAAATATTTTTTATTATATAAATAATAATTCAGATCGAACAGACTTGAAGTCTAAAAGTCCTTACTCCCATGAGCACGTCAAGACACAAAGAGGTTTTTTTTTTTATCAAAATTTAAAATAAGTAATTTAAGTTAAATAAAATTGTTTAAAAATAAAATAAGATATCCCCTTATCTTACGACAATCATATTTTCAAGTTACTGATAACAAGCGAATTGAATTTACAAATTACACCAATCATTGATATTATCGTTTTTGCTCATTTCAAACCAACACCCACCACGAACATGAATTATCTTGTTGATTTTGAAATTAATTGTTTCAAGTTTTTTTTTTCATATGAAAAATCGTGTCATTTATCTTGTTTTTAAATTTCATAAATAGAGTTAACAATATAATTTTTTAAAAAAATATTAAAAATATAAAAAAATAGAATATTTAATATTTTTTAATGTCACTAAAATTAAAAAAAATTAAAAATATATCGAAAACGAAGTCTTTTTCAATACCGGTGAGCCAAAATTTGTTTAATGAATAATAGAATCAATAATTGAGTCATTTGAGTACACAATTGGACTTGTCGTAGATGAAAAATGAGAGTGAGGGTTCGAGAGATTGATTTGTTACGTAAATTAGGTAAGGAACCTTCCAACTTTTTTGACTTTGTGCGGGAGAAGCTGTGCCTGAAAAAAGCTCCCATTCTCATTCCGTTCCTATTTAGATTTACCAATTCTTGAATTGATAGTTATATTTATATATTTTTAAATATTATAATTAAATTTAAAATATTATATTTATATAAATTTTGATATATTAATAATTTATATTAACTCATTTATATATTCGTATCGTATTTATATTATATATTTTATCTATGTTTAATTTTTTATATCATGTAATTATATTATATTCAAAATTATTAAATTTGGAGCATACGTCTAGCTACCTAAGTTTTTATCATGATCTATTGATCTTCTTTATTTCGAGAAATACTAACTACTAACAGTACTTACTTATTTTGGCTTGTCAACAGCTAAGATCAACTCTTGCCATTAAAATATTGTTAATATTGAAATTGCATGATCTTAAGGAAACAAGCCAAAGGATTGGATCCCAGCATACGGCTGTAAATTTTATATATATATAAGATTTTGCAGTTTGAACAAAACAAAAAAATTATATATTTTAAAATTTAAATCTATTTAATATTATTTTTTAAAAATTATTATATATATATATCAATCAAATTAAGTTCGGATTTGAATTTGATTTTCATGGATGAAAATGTTGTGCTCTGAATCATGTAGCTTCAAGCTATCAATGGATGACAAAGTTTCCATAGTAATTATATTAAGATCTGAGAAAATAGGCCAAAGAAGGGGAGGGGTTAATTTGTCTTCCAGCTAATTATAAATTTCATGGGTTAGCAAAGTTGATTTGTCATGGTTTTGTGGTAGAGATATTATCAATTTAAAATTTTATTTAATAATTTTAAATAATATTAAAAATTTATTTTTATTATTTAAATAAAATTAATTTATTTAAATTTAATATAAAATTAGATGAAGAGAGCTGCCCGAGGACGGGCAATTCTACTTGGCTGTCGACACTCGACACGCGAATGACATAACGGGGGTTAATATTTCGTCGTTAGTAGCTGTCAATCAAATGCGGAATTTGACAGAAAAGTAAAACAAAGAAAAAGTAAGAAAAGAATCAAATTCACTGAGACACGGGCCAATGTAATAAAAAATTCGATTGACAACAGAATGCCTGAACCTTAACACGGGAGTCTGAAATCCGAAAAGATTGCGTCAAAAAATTTTTTTCTTCCCTCAGAAAACTATTATTAAAATGAAACTGATAAAGGTCATGTGAAAGACAAATTGGTTAATTGGGCCGCCGCTTACACTACGCAACAGAGCGGTTTGGGGGGCCATATTGCAACTTGTGAGCTATACATCAAGATTCGCCCAGCCTGGCTAAACCATGTCAGCTTCATAAGTAAAAGCAAGCGGCAGTGCTGCAACTATGAAACCCCGTTGATCTGACATTTGACAAAGAATTCACGAGCTTCAAATTTGGGTCTCTATAATAGCTAATTTTCCACACGTAAATATGAATCCTTCACAATCTAATCTTCTCTATCTTCCTTTCTTCAAAGGAAAAGCTAGAAGCTGTCTGATTTCTCAGAAGACAATCAAGTCCACACTCTTCAACAAGCTTTCTCAAACTAGCCAACCATGATTCTAATCCATCCATGCTTCAGAATTTCATATAAATCTCCACCCTACATTGACAGCAACATCATGTTCTTTTTAATCGTTCCCTTTTCTCATTTCATCAAATTTCATACTAAAGAACTAATTTTTGTTACTGATCAGAATCACATGTTGCAATCTCTTGTTCCATACTAAAATATATACTTCTACTAGCTAGTAGGGTTCGAAGTTAAAACCACCCAAAATTTAAACCTTCTACACCAACCAATTCTCCAGTTGAATCCTATCCTTTGTGTCCTGTTCCAGCTGGTTTATTACTCCATCAATAATCAGATAAAATGACGTTCAAGAAGCAATCTCTTTTCATGATCTTCTTGTCTTTGCACTTTCTTTATTGTTTCTTGAAGCTAACTAAAGCTAACCCATCATTTTTTGTCACCCAAACTTCGCCTTCGTCCAATGTATCAGGAGGTTATTGGCAGCTCCTACAATCAAGCGTAGGTGTTTCCGCCATGCACGTTCAACTCCTACCGAACAATAAAGTTATCATCTTTGATAGCACTAACTTCGGCCCTTCCAACATTTCTTTACCTGTCGGCAATTTCTGTCCTAAAAACGACTGCACCGCCCACTCTGTCCTCTACGACGTTGTTTCCAACACTTTCCGTCCCCTCCAAGTCTTAACCGACACCTGGTGCTCCTCCGGTTCACTCGATCCCAACGGTACCCTTATCCAAACCGGCGGATTCAATGAAGGCGACCGCGTCATTCGTACGTTCACCCCATGCGATATCGACACTAACGCCTGCGACTGGAATGAACTCAACGCTACTCGCCTTATCGACCGTCGGTGGTACGCTACTAACCAAGCTTTACCTGATGGACGAGTCATAATTCTTGGCGGTAGAAGGGTTTTTACCTACGAGTTTTACCCTAAGAACGACTTCCTCAACAACAACAAGAGTTTTTACCTTCGTTTCTTGGTGGAAACTAGGGACCCTGAAGAGAACAATCTTTACCCTTTCTTGCATTTATTACCAGATGGAAATCTATTCATTTTCGCTAACCAAAAATCAATCTTGTTTGATTATAAAAGAAGCATTGTTCTAAAACAGTTCCCGCTCATTCCTGGAGATGATAAGAGAAACTATCCTAGTACTGGCTCTTCGGTCATGCTTCCACTGAGGCTGTCTTGGGCAGGGGCTCCAGTGGTGGAGGTGCTCCTGTGCGGCGGTGCACCGGCGGGGGCATTCTTGAAGTCGGATAAGATGAGGGTTTTTGTAGAAGCATCGAGGACATGTGGCAGGCTAAGAGTGAACGACCCAAATCCGCAATGGATCATGGAGTTCATGCCAATGCCACGCGTCATGTCTGACATGGTACTGTTACCCACAGGTGATGTGATCATTATCAATGGCGCCGCTAATGGGACTGCTGGTTGGGAGGATGCTGTAAACCCGGTTCTCAACCCGGTTCTTTACTCGGTTAACAACGATCTATCTCGGAGATTCACAGTTTTGTCCCCATCAAAGATCCCGAGAATGTACCACTCCGTAGCAATTCTTCTGCCAGATGGAAGGATATTAGTAGGTGGGAGCAATCCGCATACTAGGTACGTATTCACAGGATTATATCCTACCGATCTGAGTTTGGAGGCTTATAATCCGTACTACTTGGATACTAAATTCAACTCTTTGAGGCCCTCCATTATAGCGGTGGAGTCAGGGAGCACGGTTTCGTACGGCCAGAGATTCAATGTGTCCTTTAAGGTGTCGCTTTATAAGCAGGGCACGGCGTTCGTGGCGCTGATATCACCGTCATTCACGACGCACTCGATCGGGATGAACCAACGCATGGTGCTTTTGACCAAGGCCAGCGAGCTTCAATCGACGATTTTTAATTACAAGCTGGTAGTCGATGGGCCCACCAATGCCAACGTGGCACCCCCGGGTTACTATATGCTGTTCGTGGTCCACTCGGATATTCCTAGTCACGCCGTTTGGGTGAAGGTGATGTGATTTGAGTTGACTTGACTTTGCGACTGTGATTGATCATCATGCACAATTTGCTTTGATATTCTTTTCTTTTTTTTGGTTTATTATTTTAGCAACAAAAAAAGGTAAAATAATACTAAATTGAGAGCAAAATTAGGCAGATATGCTTTAAGTAGTAAGCAGCTCAAATTTTATCATTTATTTTAATTTTTCATTCTTACGAATTATATAGTATTTAGCTTACAGGCACTCGCAATTTTATTTGCTCTGCTTTTTATTTTT
>JBBYHL010000005.1:12454296-12492120 GCA_038381835.1 Adansonia madagascariensis
AAGCTTTAATCAAAGGAACAAGGAAGCAGATAATGCTAGAAGAAAAGTTTTTCTCTCTGCACTTTGTTTGTTTGCTTCCCATTTCCCATTGATTAACAAAAAGTTTAGCAGCATATACTGACAATAGAGCCAAGTCCGATGGAAAAACATGGCAAGTTGAATGGGAATGAAGTAGTGGGGAGTGACGTCAAGGTGAAGAGTGGAAATATGGAAAGGAAAGATAGTTTTGGCAGTTCAGATGAAAATGCTGCTGAGAAGAAAGGTGGAATTAAGACAATGCCATTCATCTTAGGCAAGCTTTCTTGGAGTTTGTACTTTGTAGCAGTTGAAATCTTAGATGTACTTTTTTTTTCCCCTTCATTTTTCGTTTTGATGTTTTATTAAAGCTTACATGATGCAGTCAATGAGATATGCGAGAAATTGGCAATGGTGGGATTCAGTAAAAACATGGTTAACTACTTGACAAACCAGCTTCATTTGCCGCTAACGAAAGCTGCCAATACTGTAACCAACTTCAATGGTACCTCCAGCTTGACGCCATTGCTTGGGGCCTTCATTGCTGATTCATATGCTGGGAAATTTTGGACTGTCACTCTTGCAACAGCCATTTATCTAATAGTAAGAATGGATGCATTTTCATTTTTCAGATTTTTCACTTATCTGAGCAGTTTACAATTCCAAGAACCAGTTCAATCATTTTTGATAAAAACTATGTTCAGTGGATCTAAAAATTGTTTATTAATATATCCTCAAATCCAAGCGTTTGACCTTACTAAATCAACTTGGAAGTTTTAATTAATTTGATATTCTCGGTTAATCTGAGCAGGGAATGATAATCCTAACACTCTCAACAGCACTGCCACATCTAAGACCACCACCATGTGAAGGTAACCAAGTTTGCCAAGAAGCCAGTGGCGGTCAAGTGGCTGTTCTCTACCTGTCTCTTCTACTGGCGGCCTTAGGTTCAGGTGGGATCAGGCCATGCGTGGCGGCGTTTGGGGCGGAACAATTTGTTGAGGAGGATCCCAAGCACCCTAAAAAAACATGGGTTTACTTCAATTGGTATTACTTTGCTTTGGGGGCCTCAATATTATTAGCATCAACTGTGCTTGTCTATGTTCAAGATAATGTTGGTTGGACCTGGGGCCTCGGAATTCCTACCATAGCCATGGCTCTGTCAATAATCGTTTTTCTGATTGGTTACCCTCTTTATCGAAATCTTGATCCTGTCGGGAGTCCTTACACACGTGTGTTACAAGTCTTTGTAGCCGCATTTAGGAAGAGAAAGATTGCCTCGATCTCTGATCCTGAACTTTTGTATGTAAACGAAGACCTTGATGCCTCAATTTCCACTGATGGATTGCTTCATCATACAAAACAATTGAAGTAAGTTTCCCAACTTGCCCAAATAAACATCAAATTATTTCATATGATTATTTAAACTTAAATGTATGAAATGCAGATTCCTGGACAAGGCTGCAATTGTGACTGGAGAAGATGATGTCAAGTCTTCAGGAAAACCAAATTTGTGGAGACTAAACACTGTTCATAGAGTTGAAGAACTAAAATCTATATTAAGAATGTTACCAATTTGGGCTGCTGGTATTCTATTTGCCACATCCTCTGCTCAACAAGGCACGTTTTCACTACAACAAGCCAATATGATGGATAGACACCTGACGAAGTCCTTTGAAATTCCTTCAGCTTCCATTTCAGTCTTTGCCATGATGTCCATGCTCATCACAATAATCGTATACGATCGCCTATTGGTCCCTGTTGTCCGCAAGTTTACAGGTATCGACCGGGGCATAAACTTTTTGCAACGAATGGCCATAGGCTTTTTCATCTCAATACTAGCAACTCTAGTAGCTGGATTCATTGAAGTGAAGAGAAAAAAGGCAGCCTTAGCAAATGACCTAATTGACAGCCCCAAATCTACAATCCCCATCTCAGTATTTTGGCTTGTACCACAGCATAGTCTCCATGGAATTGCTGAGGCATTCATGGTAATTGGTCACCTTGAATTTTTCTATAACCAGGCACCGGAGAGCATGAGGAGCACTGCTACTGCTTTGTTCTGGACATCGATTTCAGCTGGGGACTATACAAGCACACTTTTGGTTACGCTAGTGGACAAGTTTACCGACTGGCTTCCTAATCAGAACTTGAATAAGGGAAAATTGGAGTATTTTTACTGGTTGCTCACGTTTTTGCAAAGTTTAAACTTTGCATACTACCTAATATGCGCAAAATTTTATACTTTCAAGCCTCTCCAGAGGCAGAAAACAGAACATGGCGATGGCAGCGACCAATATGCTGAGGGAGTTGAGCTAGCTAGCCAAGTTTAACTTCATTAATGCTTAGCATGTTTTGGAACAAATAATATAGAGATCCAAGTCTCTACAAATTGAGCAGAACGGGGAGAAGGCTTCCCTATTCATACTATGACTCAAAAAACATGTGCTCGGCCATTGCCTCTTTGAAATTAAACTTGAAAGCTTTTAAATTGCACTAATTAAGACATAATCTTCAATCTTTTTTCAATTAATCTATTAAAACCAGCAAATCAAGCAAAACCAAGGGAGACAAAGAATATTTGCTTAACCAGCCTACAAAATCAATGTCTGCTTTCCTTTTTGTTCGATCTTTGCTACACTGTGTTGGAAATGATTCACTTTCTTTCTTGTTTCATGCTTAATACCTTGTCTTAAACCAGAAGGAAAAAGGGTATTCAAATTCAAATTTAGATTGTATTAATTACGAAAGTTGATGGCAGAAGGAACTTTGACACTACGCCCATCTCAGGTTCCCAACTCAAGCAATTAAAATAATAATAATAATGAAGATGATGACGACTTAAGAGGGTGTTCCTGCATTTGGGCCAAAATTAATTGTGACTCCAAAAGTTTCTTAGTTTGAAACATACCGGCAAACAGGCTAGAAAGTAACGAGTAACGACCGGGTAGGGAAACGACATGGAACCGAAGGGCCACCATACCTGTTCGCAGGCCAGCCATTTGTCTAAATTCGGAACTTCATCCGTATTTGAAAAGCTTATTTTTTAGGAAAAATAATATAAATGGATTGAAATTAGTCTAATTTATTTATTTACAAATTTAAATAAATTTAGATAAAGTTTAAAATTCAAATATCAAATAAAATATTATTTTAACAAACATATATGATTTTGATATTTTATTTAAATATGATCAAAACCGAACCCAACTTATAAACAAAGATTACTTGTATATGTTTGGTAAAGCAAGTTATCCCCTAGACGGACCGTGTTTCTAGTTGATCTCCAACTTTCCCATAACACTTGTCATGGTTTTCCAACAGAAAATAAAATAGGAATCAATCCCAACACGTAGAACTCCTGTCAAATTAACCATTTTCTTTTCTCCACCTTCTCGTCTTGATGAAAATTCAAGGTCTTGGATGATTTCGAAGTGAACACGGAATTATGAATAACAACAAAACAAAACAAAAATAAAGATCTTATATAGCCATGGAGGAAGCAGATAATGATTTCGATGATTCTCAAACGAAGATAACAATGACAACGAAAACGCCTTTGTCAGCAATAGCGCAGGCGTTTCAGGAGTTGTCGGAACTGCTGGAGTGTCCAATGAAAGATGAAGAGCTTCGATTGGATACGTTCTGTGATGCATGTTCTTTAGTTTCTTTCCTCTTTAGCTCCCTCGGCCTCGCCTTCAAATTCGCCGAGATGGAGTACGTCGCCAAGGTTCATTGCCCTTTTCTTTATTTTTTTTTTTCCTTTAGGTTGATAGAAGTTTGAATCATATATTATCTTGTGGTCAGGTTATAATTAAGTGATAATTTCCTAAAACATTATGAGCATTGATAGCATTGAGAAATCTCCTTTTGGACTCCATTGAACCTGTAATTGATGCAAATCAATGACACTTTGCACTTTGTTTTAAGATTGAATTGAACCAATGTTTAGTGACAAATCCGGGTTTAGTTTAATTGATTCATGTTTTCATATTAAGAGAGTTGGGTTTGACTTCTAACATCTACAACCTTTACCCTATTCATAAATTGCGGCCTCATTTGCATCAATAGAAGCCAATGTTTATTGACAAAATTTTAGAAACAAAGGTATATTGTAGAGTATAGACAACTTTTCTGATGTTGTGAATCCTTGTCATATATGTCGATATAACATTTTGATCAGAAGTGTCTAGCTTCCTATGATTTGCATTCTCACATTCATTTTTGGTTTCACTTGCTTGCCGCCTTTTGAGATATCGGGATCCGTTAATATTTTGATGTGTTTTCATCATCTTTTGAAATACTCTTTTGTTTTGCATTCTTTTATAAATACCCAATACCTGATTTGGTGAATGACTAATGCTTTTAATCAGGTAGCTGATCTTGTGGAAGCGTCAAAGAGATTTGCCACTATAGAAAATGTACTTGACTTAGATGTTGCTAATGGCACAGTGAAAAAACAAGGAAGCCATTCGCGCAATCTGCGTCGAGTTAGACAGGGTCTTGACCTCATCCGGGCTTTATTTGAAGAATTTTTGTCATCCGAGTATGTTATATGCCCTTCTATTTTGCATTTTTAATTATGTTTTTCCCTTTTTGATGCAATTTAATTCCAATATTTTGTATTACCTAAACTTAGGTTGAGTGTTGTATACGAGTATGTGTCCGATAAGAGTATACTCAACTTTTTCTATATTTTTTTCATATATTTAAAGGATCATGCTCCATACTCATGTTTAAATATATGTTGAAAACAATTATTGATATTTTAAGAAAAATGAAGACTTCAGGTAACACCGTCAATGATTCAACAAGACTCCTGTGCCAGCTCCATGATTTGCTTCAATTTTACATTTTGTTTTTAATTCTAGGGATTACTCATTGAAGGATGCAGCTTCAACAGCTTATGCTCAAGTATGTGCACCGTACCACACATGGGCGGTCAGGACTGCTGTTTCTGCAGGAATGTGTGCTCTTCCAACAAGGGAACAACTCTTGCTGAAGCTCAATGAAACAGGTGAGTTTGGATCGAAATTTCCCTTGTAGTTCCTGGCTACCTAATACTCCAACAGTCAATTTTAATCGTCTAGAATGTTTTACAGATTGAAGTTTCTGTAAATCTCAAACATAGACATGGACTTTAGTTAATGCACTTCCTATATGAAACCTTTTGAATCTTTCAGAAGATATCTCGTAGTAATAGCTTTGATCATCACATTTTTCTTTCTATGAAACTAGTTCAAATACAGCTGACATAATCTTGTTTATACGTATTGTCAACGTCGTCGTAGATCATACAGCAGAGAAGAAAATGAGGAGGTATATCAAAGCTTCACGGCAAGTAATAGATTACATTGATAAGCTTTATATCTCTAGGAACATCACCTTGGACTGGTGACTTATATCTCAACTGGGAAGTGTCAGAGAATAGCCATGGATATTTCATTCAAGCAGCAACAATCCAAAAAACCCTTCATGGAACTCATTGTTCCAGCTAGTTGCCACTCGCCAAAGCTCGATTCTTTGCACCTACCTCGAAGAATCTTAAATCTTATAGAGCAACAGTCAATGACACAATCCTCGGTTTCAATGTTCACCCTGTTTTTACTATTGAAATAGTCACATTATATCAGTTTTAACCAGTATTGTCAATTCATATAAGGAAAGAAGATCAGGGTATTTGTATATAAACAACTAACTCCAAATGACACTATTGTTTATCTACAAGAATGAATCCTTCTTTTATTTTTTCATAAACAGATGATACCAAACAAGAAAATCTACATAATAGTGTGCCTTACAGACTCATTTGTTTTTCTTCAAGGATATTATAAAGGGCAACAAATATCTGAGTTCCAACTTAGTATGATCAACACCAAATCTAGCAATAGTGGAAGACAAAGTTTGAAACTTCAGTTCTCAAACAAAAAAGAAAAAAATTCATTTAATTCTGTCACAAACTTCCCATTGTTATTCCTTTCTTTCAAAATCTAATTCAACTGCACCTTAGATGGCATTTGAAACCCATCAATTCACTTAAATCTGGTTCTTAACCTTATCTGCATCTTGAAAGACAGGAATATTCAAACCACCATTGCTAGCAACGGCGACCTTGATGTTAATGTTAGTATTATCAGTAAAACTCTTGTCATCTTTACAGCTTGCATTCACAACAGGGTGTTGCACAAGTGCCATTGCAGCAGCTTTTGCTAACAGAGCAGTCATTTTCACATCCTTTGGTTTCACCTATAAACAAAATACACCTAAGCCGATGTGTTAAAACCAATTTCCCAATTCAAGACACAAACAATCCCAACTCAGTGTACCTTCTCACCATGGTGGTGTTGGAAAAAAAAGAAGCCATTTTCTTTGTTTGGCTTTGTGGAAAAGATTTGTAGAGAGAGAGAGAGAGAAAGAGAGAGAGAGAGGAAGGGAATGGAGAAGCAAAGAGTGGAGGGAAAATAACAATAGAGGAGAAAGAGATCAACGGAGAAGACGAGGAGTAGTTGGAGAGCCCCCAACTGTGTTTTTAGCACTGCATCGCAGAATACTAGAAGAGTTAGTTAACTAGGTTTTCGTTGTTTTTTATTTTCACACTTTGGGGTATCAAGCTTTTGCTTCTTTCAGTGGCATCCCTTTCTTTTTTCCAATATGACATCGCGTATGATAACTAGTTAAAGGAGCAGAAGAAAGCAGTTTAACTAAACTAACTACGGTCAGTCCAAACCAAACCTAGCATGTTAAATAACAAACAACTTTAAAAAGTGCCGGCAGCCAATAGGGCCTTGGGCTCACAACATTTGTCAGTCCATTGTTGTCTTAAACCCATTTTTTGATCTGCATAGAAAATGTAATGTAGGCTTGGTTTTGATTGGGTCGGATGGCATCATGCTTAAGGACATTCTTCCTCCTTCGAATTTATATGCATCTTCTCTCTCTCTCTCTCTCTCTCTCTCTCTCTCTCTCTCTATATATATATATATTAACTTTGAGGTTTAACTTTTATCTATTATTTTTTTATTTATTTATTTTTAATATATTTATATTTATAAAATTTATTTATAAATTATGTAAGTCAAATTTATATATAATAATTAAAATTATATTAAATAATAATAAATAAAAAATAATAAAAAAAACTCTCAACCTTTAACTTGGAGTTTTAAATTCTACATTCTCTAACAAAACTCTTATTATTATTGTTGTTGTCGTCTTTTTTTTATAAGGTCATAACTTCAAAGTAATTTTTAAATTTCATAATTAATTTTAAACGGTTAGCAATTGAATTTAATTGAACGTTTCGTTACCTCAATTAAAAACTAACAGAGTTAAAGCGAGACTGAGTGAAGCGGTGAACAAGAATCCAAACCGTCAAATGCCTGTAGGGGAAAAAAAAAAACTCCTTTTGAACAGGGCAAAGAACCTTGAGAAAGAATTTATATACATATACATATACATACATATATATATATATATATAGTTCACCCATTATGTAAGTAGATAAAAAAATTTAAATAAAAAATTATATTTTAAAAAACATAAAAATAATTTTTTAAAATTAATTAAATAGATTTATATCTTAAATTTTGAATTCTTATAATAATTATTTTGTTATTTCACACTTAAATTACTAGTACTTGACTCCACTCTAAATGTATAGATAATATAAATCATATAAGATAAATCCCAAATTCGTGGTGGCGGGGCCGGCTAAGCTGTCACTTGTTTGGCCGCGTCTCCTTCTTTGCCTCACTATTTTAATTAATTAATTAAATCAATAGGAATTAGTCCTTTGATATTTGCAAGAGGTAACTGTTAAAAGTGTCATAAGCTACGCAACCGGGAGTCTGCTCGTATTCAAAACTTTATCTTTGTTTTGCTTTAAAAATTAAATTTAAATTAAAAGGGACTGCACGTTAAAAAAAAAATAGCATGACGGCCGTGATGGGACTTGTCCCTATTTTTAAACTGTCTTTTTTCTCATAATTAATTATCAAAAAGGCACACTAACGTTACGGCAAAAACCCGTTATCTATAATGCAAGCTAACGTTAGCAATTTACCACTTACCGAGAAGAATAATGTACTGTCATTTTTAGAAGCAGTATTTAAAAAAGAAAAAGAAATAAAATAGTTTTTATTTATTTATTTATTATTTTTGATTTTTTTCTTTCTTAATTCTAATTGTAATAATATTATTAAATTAAATCCCCGAAACTCCAATTATTTGCCCTAAGACCGACTTCAACGTGCACTTCACTAACACCTTAAAAAAAACATAAAACCTCTGTAATGATGGAACTACTCTTTATATCCAATTTTTATTAAAATTAATATTTTATATTAAAGATTAAAAATTTATAATATATTTTATTTTTATTTTTAATTTATTTTAAATATTTTAAGTGATATTTGTCTTCTACTTAATTAAAGTCTAAAAACTCTATTGGTTAGATAATTTTTCTTTTCGTTGTGAATGAACAAAATTTTTTTCAAATGATTTGTTTATTTATGCTATTTAATTTAAAATGTATAGTAACTTTGAAACAATGCTAATGAATATCAATAAAAATATTAAAATTCAAGAAATATTTATATCCAATTTAATTGATACTTTTACTATTTGTTTTGTTTTTCAAATTAAAAGTAAATACGATTTGAAAATAAATAATAAAAAATAAAAGTACAAAAATTAATCAAACATAACATTTGAGCATTTGTCTCAATGATTAATATGTTTTTTTCCACTTTGATGAGTATAATTCAAATTTTTATCCATTAATTTTAAATATTAGTAAAATAAAAAATATTAACTAAATGTAAACCTCAATCAGAGTGATAGATTTACGGCATGAAACGAGAGAGTCATCTCTCTATCTCTATGTAAAAGCTATTATTTTATACAGTATGATCAACCCAAATACAATAAAAAAATTTTAAACTATTATTTGACCAATAAATAAATTTAAAATTAAAAAAGAAAAAAATCATAGATAACTTCAAGGAGACAAAATATTTTTTTATTATATAATTTTTATTTATTAGATTTTAATTTGGGTCAATATCATTAAGATATGTTTGGTAGTAAAAATTAAACTCCGGATAATCAGGTACATATATAATTATTAGTAACGGATGTCTAATTTGTTACCATCCTGATGACGAAAATAATAAGGAAAAAAATTAAATACGGTTATTTTTTAGTCAAAAATATCAGGAAAAGGGCCACTAGTAGTGCACAATTTTGGTTTTTATGACTAATCAAACCGAAAAATTCTTAGCTGTCGGTAATGATGGATTTAAACTTATAAAACTTGGATTCCATAAAAAAAAAAAATGAAAATTTAATACAAATTATTCTAAAAAAAGAACTTTGACTCTTATTTTTCCTTTAAGGAGCTGAGATAAAAAAGGAAAGAATAAAAAATAATTATTTCTTATATTTAATAATAATAAATGAAAATAGAAAATACATCAAATCTGACAACTGGCAATCAAAGTGAGCGAGTCTGAGACTACTTTTAATAGACCGTCAATTACGGGCTCCACTTCTCTTCTTTCCTCAACTTGTGTCTTGTTTTGTTCTTCAAAAGCCCTCCAATAAGACATGTGACGGATAAATGAAAAAAAAAACAAAAAAAGGTAAATAAATGGTAAATCCAAAATCTTATCAAGGGTATTTTAGGAATTCGGAAATTTCTTGTTGATTTCCTTGGTGTCAACCTTGTGTACGCAATCCTGACCGTCAATTCCCAATCTCCAAAACCTCCCACATATAATTTTCAAATTCCCTCCCGCACACCAAAATTTTTCTCTCGAATTTTGAACCCGTTTCTAAAATTCTCATCTTTGCCTTCGAAACTTCTTTTTTTTTTCTTCTTTTGGAATTGGAGATGGAGGCAGTGGCGGTAGCGTCGACGGCTTCGCCGTCGTCGAGCACGGCGGCATATGTGAGCTGGGAGGAGGTGGTTGTTTCAAGCGATAAAGGAAGGAGAGAGGTTCATTATTATTTGAAGAGAAGAGATGGCGTTTCGGATCTGGCTGTGGTAGGGAGGGAGAAAAGCTTAAGGCACATGTCTTATCATTTCGCTATTAAGAACCGTTCCCTTTTCTTCTCTTCGACTTCGTTTTACAAGCTCAAGTCTCGCCGTGAGGTCATCTATTGGCTTAATTCTGTCGTTTCCGGTAATTTCTACTTGGATTCTTATATTTCTTTTCGTATATTGAATTTTGACGTTTTGGAGATTTAGGGGCTTGTTAGGGATTGCGCTGTGCTCAATTTCTACGGGTTTTTGTTAGATCTGAGCGTTTCTGGTGAATATTGATAAGATTTGATTTTCTTTGGGGTTCTCTCTCTCAGACAAGCAGTTTTTCACTCTACAATTTTTGAACACGTTTACTTTTTTTTTTTTTAAATTTATCTAATCTATAATTTTGTTATACGGATAATAATATTATCAAGCTTTTTTGGTCTTTTCTGGAATTTTTTTTAATTTTTATTCTATTTTTTTTAAAAAAAATTGGCTGGTTTTCTGTTTGTTTGCCTGGTGAAATGATGCGCCGACTTGAGATTTTTTATTGGTTGTTCTTATACATCAACAGGAAGATGTGTAAATTTTCTCTTTTGAAATTAGCCCTTTTGATCTTAATTTTTAAACCTAACCCTTTTTTCTTTTGGTTCTCAAGTAACCTGGGTCTTTTCTTCTCCGCCCCTTTTTGTTTTTTTTTAAATTTTGGCTGGGGATTTTTATTTCTTGATGGGCGTGGGTTCCATTTGGTTCCACTCACCATGGTAAATATTAACTGACTATAATCTGGGCTGCAGGATTGCTAATTCAATTTTTAAGGGCCGATTGAGAGCGTCACGATTCTTACGCCCTCAAATATCTAGGTCAACATCTTTCATGACCAAACATATTTGCTTTCAATAAACAAGTTTCATATCCACAGAAATCAGCTGTTAATTCCTATTGAATGTGAAAAAGAATCATATATAAGTTGTTGCTATTGAGTGCATCTGATTTTCATTCTGTTCGTTTTGAAGTAATCAATGTTTTTGTCATCATGTCTTTGTGTTATTGTTTTTCTCTTTAGAGGCATCTTAACAAGGTGGAATATTTGTGTATTTGTTTGGCTAATCGCTGTTTAAAATGTACAGATTCATCTTCTCGTGAGTCACACTATTCGGTTGATGGCATTTGGAATGGAAAAGATGTGAAAAATACGGATTTTGGAGTCCTCAAGGTATGAATTGTATTTTGAGTATTTGGATTTCTTTTGTCCATTAAAATCATACAGCAATATTTGAAACTTTCCTTCCTACAGGATTTTCAGTCACGGAAGCTGGTCCAATGCACTAAAGAAATTTTGTGGTTAGGTTCTTCATGGACATGCAAGAAAAAAAGGAAACACTATCAGTCCTTCTGTAGGAACGGTGTAATAATTTCTGTGAGTGTTATTATCTTTCTCAATCCTGTCCTTCCATTTGTGCTTTTTCATTTAAGGTTTTTTGCAGCTTTCAACTCGATTAACTAGCTCACTTATTTGGCCTTTTGTGCCATGTTCTCCTAAAATTTTCTCAGGTTCACAACTTTGTTTATGTCTTAGCTGAGGAGGATAAGCGACTTGTTGCCTATTTGGAAGATTTGTACGAGGACTCCAGAGGCAACAAGATGGTTGTGGTACGATGGTTTCACAAAATTGACGAGGTTGATATTGTTTTGCCTCCCCATTATAATTGCAGAGAGATTTTCTTTTCTCTTTGTTTTCAAGATCTCAGTATTGAATGCATAGATGGATTGGCTACTGTCCTTAGTCCTGAGCATTTCAAGAAATTTTTGAACGAGGCAACACATACTCGACTGGAGCCATTTGTATGCTGCAAGCAGTTTGAAAATGATGATGTCAAGCCTTTTGACGTGACTCAAGTTAACGGTTATTGGAAACAAGATATACTTAGATATATGTATAGTCTTTATCCTTTGAATGATTGTGTGAGTCATCAGCATTGTGCTGATGACCAGAAAACAGATTGGGATGTTGATGATGGTGCTGGGAGCAGGCCTAGAAAGAGATATTGTCAATCAAAAGAAGATGATGCGCACCTGTGTATCAGTGGCAGTAGAGAGTCATTGGATACATCAAGTGCAGATGTGCAAGATTTTCAGAACAGCAAAATTGGAACCGAATCATTCAATTTCAGTGGACGGAGTTCTGCAGTCCTGCCCACTGATGCGGCTAAGCAATATTCTTTTCAGAATTTAAAAGTAGGTTCCCAGGTTGAAGTACTAGCTCAAGATAGTGGTATGAGAGGGTGTTGGTTTAGAGCTCGGATAATCAAGAAGCGCAAAGATAAGGTGAAGGTGCAATACCAAGACATTCAGGATGCAGCTGATGAAGCTAAAAAATTAGAGGTATATATATTTATTTCTTTTAATTTAGGGACCTGAACGGATGTCTGAATAATGAAATATTGTTGACTTGTTCTTTTTAAGTTGTTTTAATGTTTCGTTCATGGTTTTATGTTATAGGAATGGATTTTGGCATCTAGGGTTGCTGTTCCTGATGGAGTGGGTATTCGTATTTGTGGACGGACAACTATTCGACCATCTTCACAATACCCTAGAGGCAGTGCTTCATGTATTGGTGTTGGGTCTGTTGTTGATGTCTGGTGGCATGATGGGTGGTGGGAAGGCATTGTTGTTAAGAAGGATTCAGAAGATAAATTTTGTGTTCATTTCCCAGGTTTGTAAAATGCTTTAAATCTGAATGTAAATGTTTTTGGTTTTTCATACTCATAAACAGCAGAATAAATATATATATATATATATATATACTTTTGTTTTTTTAAAGCTGACATATTATTTTTTCAGGAGAAAAGCGGGAATCGGTCTTTGACATCAGTGATGTAAGACAATCTCAGGAATGGCTGGGAAATCGGTGGATAAATATAAAGGAGAGGCATGATCTTGTGAGTTCCATACTCCGTGGTGAAAAGCAAGATGCAGGCAAATCCTATGATTGCAGTCTTGACAAAAACACCATTTGTGACGGTGGACAGTGTGTTAAGGATGCCACTGATTGTAGTGATTCTTCTGCTGAACCTGGAAATGACAGAGCAAAGGATGCGAGTCTTGTTCCAGATCTTTCAAAGGATGACTGCCTTTCCCAGTTGAAGTGGAAGTCATTTAGGAAGAGAAAACGCGTGACTGCGAACTGTGTACGGAAACTGAATGGCAGTCAAAATCGTATCAAAAGCACTGCACGGTTTGTTACTTGCAATAAATTTTCATTCCCTGCATCCTCAAAAGTTGATAATGATAACTGCAAGTGCATAGGTGATCCTTTATTCAGTTCTGTGGTGTCGCCTCTAACAAGCTTGGTTATGACAAGGTGATTGACTGATCTCGTTGGAGATGTGGGGGTGTAGCCTTTTTTTTAAAATATTGGATTTTGGTTTTCCTTCATATATAGCATCTACTGGATTTAACGTTTAGTTGGAAATGTTCATTTGAGAAAGTTCATGGCATCCATGTCCTCTGTATAATTGTATGTTATGGGGCTCTAACTTATGAGTCGTTAATTTCAGGCTACAATTTTGGGTGCAGTAGGGTAACCTCGTAGATCTCTAACTTACTCAGCCTTATTCGTTTAGGATGTTTGCAGGAGGATTTCTTGTATTCTGTTTATCATTTTCCGGTAATAAAAATTTTCATTTCTCTTTTGTTCCAACTGTTAGGTCTAAGGATTAATCTGAAGTTGCTGATGGCAGTGCATGGCTGCTTGACAGACTTGTGATGTATTGTTTTGGGACATTTTGGCTCCCTCTGCAACAATTGAATGTTTTGTTAGTTGAAATTTTGTTTTCTTAGCTGCCAATTCCTTGACTGCAAATTTTGTTTCTAATCCCCTGTTTAATACGGAGACCCGGCCATGGTTCCCACTTCGAGGATTGCAAAATGACACGGTGTGGGGTAACCATTGTAGGTCCAGTAGTAATGCGTGTTATTATCACTATTAAGGAATTTAACCCGTGTCATGTCATTTATTACTTTCCATCCTTCGGCCAATAGAAATCAAATTTTGTTGAGTAGAAATTGGAAGATTAGGCTTTTAAAAAGAAATATTTTGTTAATTATCACAACCACATTTCCCGGCCATAATCTAGAAATTGGGTTATTATTAAAACGTTTACAATTTGGAAACTACTGAGCGAACTCGCAGTAAAGAACGAGCCATTTTCTCTGACTTGCATCACGTTTTTGACCTAGCAGCTGGAAATTATTTTTCTTCTTTCAAATTGTTTTAATTACAAAGAAGGTTACGGTCTCGGAAAAAAAATAATTTATAAATATTAAAATTTAAATACTAAATCCGTCGAATACGAAGACTAAGCCGTTGGTTCTTTTTTTTCTTTTAATGTGCTAACAATGAAAACAAAGTAGATTACTGTTTTGCTGCTGTAAATGGCGTCCTAGGTTCAAGTTGAATTGCTATGTGTTTACAGGAAGTGGAACCTTTCTGACTTTCATGATATTATCAGGCTTTTATAGCATAGATGAGTTTGGGCATTTTGGGGAAGATACTCCTAAAATTTTTAGGAGGTTCCTGTCTTATTCTAGAGCAAATCTCCTTAGTGGTTTGTTTACGGAGGGTTCTACCTAATCTAACTATGACACGATGGATTAAATGAACTAAAAGTTGGACAAGGATATGTTTTTGGTCTCATGAGCAACTTCTTGAAAGAGAATAATTATGGATGAGAAAATTTCAGGGGAAAAAGGTAGGATGCGGGCCACCTTCATATGAAAGAAGCATCCTTTTCAACTATGCATAAAAAGACCCTTTTCTCAATTTCCTGTAGCCAGCTTAAAGATGCTCTTTTTTGACCCTCCAAACTGAAGCACCTCAAAAGATGGGCTTGTTCTATCAGTCAGTAGTTCAGTTACAAAAGGAGGCAGCAGCAGGTGCTTGCTGTTCTTAGATCATTTTCCTCTACTTTTTCGCCCCGTCCTTGCAGTTTGAGTTGAACCCTGATACCTTCTTCTTCTTCTGTATGAAGTCCTTTAAAATATAAAGAAGCTATGGTTTTTCCTAGTTCATCGCCTAAGAAGGAGGTTTCAAGAATTGAATTCAACAACCCAAACAGCTTGTTGCTTCCTGGAACTAGCCTTGCCTGTGTTGAATCCTTATCGATGCCTCTTGTTTGTACTCTCAATCTCTCTTTGTTTATTCTCATTCTTTTGTCTGTTGAGTTAAGTTCTTGAGAGATTTTGGTACACTATTGTTAGTATTGTTTTCTGGTTTTTGCTGAGAGCAGGTTCACGAAGTTGTTCTCTCAGCAGATATTCGATGTGCAGATTGTCAACGGAGAATAGCAGACATAATATCAAGAATGAATGGTACGTTTTCTTCATTTTATCTTAAATTGCGGTTAAGATTTATTTCAATTTCGAAGAACTTCAGATGATTGGGGGAGTGGACTGTTTTGAATCATCTCTAAAGGGTAATGTAATGTGCATAATAATAATTTTTTAGTTGATGTTAGAAGAACTTTCTTTAACAATTGCTGAGTTGGTATTTTTAACTTCATAAAACTTTCTTCCGAAATATGCTTGATATCTTCTTTTTTCCTGTATTTTGTGGTAATGGTGGCTCTTCATAGGGTTAATCAAACAAAGGAAAATGTAAAAAAGAAAAGCAAAAAACTTGTTTGACAAATAATAGTTGCATGAGATTTAGCCAGAAATCAGGATTATGATCTTAATCTGGATTCCTGCATTACCCAAATCCTACTTTTATTGTTTCTTAATCTTAACAGAGACAGATTCTGTTTTGGTAAATGTGTTGGAAAAGAAGGTAACACTCACCTGTAGATACCCTGGAATTGCTAAGTTGCCTTCAAGGCAAGTTCCTGTTATTTACAGGAATCCCGTCAGCACAATGGGCATTATCAAGAGGATTTTTCGCTCTTCCCGAAGGTGAACGAATGACATACCAATCGAGAAACATCCAACATGCCACACATTTCTTCGTTTAAAAGATTTGCTTGTTTTAGCCTGATTGCGATGTATATACTTTTTGTTGTAAGAAAAGGAAATGAATAGTACATCCATTTGTGTTCTCAGTTTTTGGTTTTGTCCTACTTGTATTTAGAAACGTAGTGAATCGTTGGATGTGTTTGAAGTGATCAGCCAAATTCTTGATCTTTGCTGTATATACTATGCTATGTTTTCTGGGCATTTCGTTTTCTTTAAAGTATTAATGTTCAACAGATGTTCCTTTTAGCTATGGAGGGTATGATTTTTCACATATATGAAAACATTGAAAACTGTTGAGCAATACCCGTATTTAACACATACCTAGAATTAGGATAACAGAGGTATTATGTGCCGAATTCAGTGCTGAGTGAAGTATTGAAGAAGCCTATTTCAGATGTAACTTTCTCTATTAGTTTTCTCGTCTTTCAGGCAAACTAAAATCAAAGGTAACTGATGCTTAAATTTAATGCAAACAGAAACCTTTTTAAATAAGAAAAGGATACTTGATGATCCTGTACAGGGTAACGCAGCATTTACATGAAAGGATTCTTTTCTCTTAATCACTTGATATTCAAGTCAATGGCTTAATTAGCCAAAAATATAATCTTTTTGCTGGTCCAGGAAGAATCAGATTCCAAAATCAAACAAAAGGAATTCCTATGAAAGAGCAAAAAGTAGTAATATCCATTTTGTTTTTGATCCCATGAATTTCTAACATTTCATTTTCAAAAAATATTGCAAAACCATCGAAGCCAAATCCCAGTTATTGATCCAAATTCATTTGATCAATTCCCATCTTCCATGTCAGGAAGGGCAAGTTTAAAGACAGCATCTTCAATTCATTAGCCATTTCTTCATCATTTCCCTGCTTATTTTAAACTTAGCTATTAGCTGACACTAATTATCTCCTTCGTACATTTGAAAAGGGTTGACATTAATGATTCTTTTTTTTGTTCTTTTATTTCCATGCTAGCAGCAGCTCTGTTGCATGGTGATGAGAGTTAACATAGACTGCCATGGCTGTTACAAGAAACTAAGAAGAACCCTTCTTAATATGAAAGGTAAGTTCTCCATTAACAAACTTCAAATCTCCACCATTTATTCCTGGGTCATTTTCTATCAGGTCAAAGTTTTATATACTTCAATTTTTTCAAATTGAAGAAATAGAGACATGTGTGATCGAGAAGCAGCAATGCAAGGTAAGCGTATGCGGGAGGTTTACACCATCTGATGTAGCAATAAAGGTAAGAAAGAAGATGAATCGAAGAGTAGAGATACTGGAAATCAATGAAATTAGCGATGAGCAAATAGAGCAAGAGCAACAAATCACTACCCAATGATTGGTGGCTTCAAAAAATCTGTCAAGTTTTGTGTCAGTCTTATGAAAACCATCCATTATTTCATAACTTGAAAACGCTCTGATAGAAAAAAAAAAATCTGCAGAATTATGATACATTGTTACCATATAATTCAATCTTTAGTGAAAAGTTGAAATCTGGAATATGTAGTTGAAAACTTGAAGAACCATGCGGGAGATTATATTTACAAGTAGAAAATGAAAGGCGAAATGTAAATGACAATTTTTAGTGTGCGATTCTGATTCTCCGAACAGATAAATTTGTAGCATGTCACTGTCTCAAATTCCATAATTTGATTGGTTTGGTAAGCAAACATATTAATCAACTTTCCCCCTACTTAAGGGGGCAAAAAAGATTCAGTGAATAATGCATTTTTTTTCCAACTTCTCATGATGTCTCTTTTTCTCCCATTAGTACTTTTTTTTTTTTTTAAAATTTTTTAGCAATGATTGTTGCATATGAAAAAGTTTAATGAAGCGCATATATGAAAGGATAACTTAGTGTAAAATTAATTAATTTTATAAGTTTTTATAATTTGTACACGATTGATATTTTAATAAACCAATTCAACAACTGGATTTTGCAATATAATTGTATTCTTCGTGTATATAAAATTTTAAACTAATTTTTTATCTATTATAATGTCGATGAAAATATTGTTTTATATGTATAAATTTAATGGTTAATTTTTTATCGACTAAATAGTTAAACGTTTTTAATTTACTGAAATTTGATATAAATGATCTATATGAATTAAATGTGAAATATAACAATATGGTTTAATAAATATAAATCTTATAAAAATATGTAAAATTAAATTAATTTTATATTAGTGCAGCCATAGGACGAGGGGGCATTAGCTGATCAGTAAGAGTCTTCGAGATTGGATAAGGTATATGGGGCAGACGAGCAGTGAGGCAGTGGGGCTTTGGTAGAAGGAAAGGGAAGGAGATTTAACAGTACGGCTTTCCAATCTGCTAAATACTAAAACCTTTCATCACCCATTAATGGCTTGAATGTGGTCCAAGCCCGAAGCCAGCCAGCTCTCTTTCGGATCTTTCTTCACTATTCCCCAACCCGACCCGACATGTTAGTTTTTTGTGTCACAATATATGCGCGTGTGAGCAATGGTAACATCCATAAACAAAAGAAAGTTATTAAAGTAGTATTGTAGCTTTCTAAAGGAACCTTCCTAGCAAACCTCCACATTTTATTTGTACATTACTGCTTTGATTAAAATGGGAAAAAATTGTAAAGAAAAGTTATCCCTTTGGCACGTGACACTCTCACTGAGACTGAGAGCCGCAAATATTGTAGCATGAATATTTTGGTAGAACCTCTCTGATTGTGTCATTAAAGTTACGATATTTCTAGTCGGCACATATATGTATATATATACACATAGCATCCTCCAATTTTCAATTCAATTTATCACTCTTCCGGTAAAACAAAAGCAATGCAATTTCATGTTACAGTCAACTTCATTGAAAGATTGGGGGAAATGGCGACCTCACGCCATGAATCATGAAAACTGGAAAACTCCCATAATTTAATACATAATACCCATAAGAAGCATGGTTAAAACACTTCTAGGTGACGTCTTAACCACCACCTGAATTTTCTGCTGTATGAAATTGGAAAGAGTATACAACTGCTTTATCCATCAGAGACTATAGTACGTTAAAACGTGTTTGAATTCTGAAGTCTAAAAAAGGCAGCGATGTTGGCAGATACCTATCCTTAGTAACAACAGTTGGAGTTCTAGGAAATTGTTACAATAGAGGCCGAAAGGCTTAGTAGCTTGTAAAGCAGGTTTACATGGAGCCCTGCTATGGCCTTTCTCTGGGAGATAAGTATGAGGTTGCAGTTGTAAGGGGAGAGTTAAGGCCAAAAGAGGACAAAGTTGCCCATAGATTAGTATGGTCCAATTCCTGTATCCCTAGGCATGCAGTGATTTCTTGTATGGCTGTGCTTGATAGACTTCCAGCGCGAGATAGAGTTGCTAGGTGGGGAATTCCAGGGGAGGAGCAGTGCCTACTTTGCCAACAGGAGAACGAAATTAGGAACCATATTTTCTTTGGTTGCGCCTACTCAAAGGGCATTTTGGCAGCAGATCTTGGAGATGTGTGGTTTAAGCAAGGAGAGTGACCAACTGGGATCAGGACTTGCAATGCATTGGGCGTCCAACAAACTGAAAGGGAGGCCTTTGCTCATCACTATACTCAAAAAATGGCTTGGAATGCTTTCATTTATGTGGTATGGAGAGAAAGAAACAAGAAGCTGTTTAATCACCCAGAAGCAGATGCTACCAGCTTTTGATTCAAGCTAGGAAAATCATTGACTGTGTTAATCTTGACATGTGTAATGCTTTGAAATTTAATTCTTCTATGTTTGTTAACTGAGCTAATGTTTGCCTGTAATTTTTAGCAGCACTGCTGGTTTCTTTGGATAATAAAATACAAATTTATCCAAGGAAAAAAATGTCGCCACGTGCCTGCAAATTATACTGAAAATGTCATTTTTGGCTGGAAGTACTTGTGGTGACGAATATACAAACCACCTTTGAACTGGATAAAGGGAAATGTATTATAGTGTGAGCTTTTCACTAGATATTATCTTCATCAGATACTGTATATGTTGTATTCTGCTAGGAAAGTGCAAGTCTAGCATGCACTTTTGAGTTTTGATTACACAAGCAAGCTTCTGCACGGGAGAAACTGAAGCTTCGATCGTTGATACAAGCCTACAAATAGAGTCTCTAAGTACTTCTGTAAGTATTTGTCCGTTTCTTTGTTCCTTAAATATGTCAGTTTCTGAATCAATGGCTTCCAAAATAATACTGTTATGTGAAACAGAAATTAAATATGCCGTGAATGCTTTAATGCTGATTTGGTTGCCTTATCTCCCGTTTTTACTTGTCAAGAACTAACTTGAATTATCTCTGACTTTGTTTATCTATCTTTTTTCAAACTTCTTGGATCATGCAGATTTATTGTGCAGTGAAGAAAGGAGTGAAAATATCGGCAAAAATGGTGTCAATGAAGTATAACTGGGCAGATAACAGTGGGGCAAAGCAGCCTCTTTTGGTCAGCTTCAGGGGAAATGAAGATCGAGGAAGTAGATTGACGTATCTGAAAGTTATGATAGAAAAAATCAAGAAATCTTGGGATGAATTACAAGATTTTTCTAGGAAAGCATTGGAAATGGGTCTTTCTGATCCGAGGAAAGTTATATTTGCAGTCAAAATGGGACTGGCACTTTCAATTGTGTCTTTGCTCATATTTTGGAAAGGATCATATCAGGATATTGCTCAATATTCAATTTGGGCAATACTCACAGTTATAGTGATGTTTGAATTCAGCATAGGTACTAGCATCATCATCGTCAATTCAACTTTATATAGTCTAGATTAGCTCCATTTAATTTTTACCATGTTTCTGTTTCCAAAAATCATTTTTGCTGAATTCCCCAAAAGTTCATAATCGGCTAGACTAACTGCTTCTCCTTTAAGCAGGAGCAACCTTTATAAAAGGATTTAATCGCGGGTTGGGAACACTTTGTGCTGCAATACTTGCATTTTGCTTTGCTGAGCTATCTATGGTGGCTGGGAAGTTCGAGGAAGTTGTCATTGTTATGAGCATTTTCATAACGGGTAAGTGTTTGATAGGTCAAGTAGACAGTAGACGATATAGCTTGAACCCAACAAGACGAAATCAATTAATTCCTTCATTTTTAACGGTTTTCTTTGCTGTGGATAGGATTCTGTGCATCCTATTTGAAGCTGTATCCGACGATGAAGCCTTATGAATACGGATTTCGAGTATTTGTATTGACATATTGTATCCTTATGATAGCCGGTAACAGGACTAGGGGATATACCGAGGCAATTTTAATTCGATTGGTACTTATTGCAGTTGGAGCTGGCGTATGTTTGGTTGTAAATATATGTATTTTTCCGATTTGGGCTGGTGAATCTCTGCATAATTTAGTGGTTAAAAATTTTAAGGACCTTGCCACTTCTTTGGAAGGTTTGCTTTTTCCACATCCAAAAAGCTCTTTAATCTACTTAAAGATGGTATCAATTTTTACATTCCTTTCTTCACCATTTTGTTATTCAGGTTGCGTAAATGGGTACTTGAAATGTGTTGAATATGAAAGAATTCCCTCGAAAATTCTTACGTATCAAGCTGCCGATGATCCACTTTACAATTGTTATCGGTCAGTGGTGCAGTCCTCAAGCCAAGAAGATACCTTGGTACGTGCAAATTGCATTTGCATAGGCTAAAATTATGTTTGAATTGGGTTTGAAATCTTATTTGCAGCTTGGTTTTGCAACTTGGGAACCGCCTCACGGTCGTTACAGAATGTATAATTATCCTTGGGAGAACTTTGTCAAAGTAAGTGGTGCAGTGAAGCACTGCGCTTTCATGGTAATGGCACTCCATGGTTGCATCCTTTCAGAAATACAGGTGATTATATCATCCATTTTTATCTACTTTTCTCTGCATTCTAATATCTGTTATTCTTAGTCCTGTGTCTCATCTAGTTGGTTTAATATGAATTGTTGAACAATTAAGCGATCCTGATCAGTAGCTCGAGTTACTCGACAATCCTGAAATGGCGTCCTCATAATAAAGATGATATGTCAAGTGCATTTGTTAAGAAGAGCAATTGTTGAATTGGAAGGTTTGGTTGAGTGTATTGTCTAATTTAACTTCAAGGGTGTAGGCCATAGATGAAAGGGGCACTAGGAAAGTGACAAAGCTTAACTCGTTTTTCCATTTTCATATCATTGATGTCATAATGTTCTAAATCTAGGCCCCTCCGGAAAGAAGACAAGTCTTTTCTAGGGAGCTTCAGAAGGTCGGGGCAGAAGGCGCGGAAGTGTTACGCGAGCTTGGAAGCAAATTAGAGAGGATGGAGAAATTGAGTCCGGGTGACATACTTAAAAATGTCCATGAGGCTGCTGAGCTGTTGCAGAAAAAAATAGACCATAAGTCATACGTTCTAGTGAACTCTGAGAGCTGGGAAATTAGGGAAAGGCCAAAGGAATTTGAAGACCTAATAAATCTTGAGGATATGCAGGAAGATGAAAATGTGAAATTGGGGTCTAAATCATTGAGTGAAGCTGAGCTGGACGTGAGGTCAATTCCCGTCAGGACAGCTTCTTTACCACTGTGTGACGCTGCTGCCAAAAACATGTTCAGAAGATTGCCATCAAATCTTGCATCTAATGCTGAATCATTTATGAAGGGAGATGAATGCAAAGCATACGAAAGTGCTAGTGCTCTGTCATTGGCAACCTTTGCTTCACTTTTGATTGAATTTGTCGCAAGACTTGGCAATGTGGTTGACTCTTTTGAAGAACTAAGTCAGAAAGCAAACTTCAAGGATCCTATTATCAACATGCACCGTGGCCCTGTTAAAACACGGGTCGGCACTTGGGTTGTCTAGGTAAATTTACTATGTTTTTTACTAATATGGGGTATTTAACTACCAGCATATTTTCAGGAAGACCTATTAGATTTGGTTTATAGAACTTGTGTCCCTCCCACTGTCAAATTGATAATAACTGGTTAAGAACTTAATGTCGTCACTCCGGAACAAAACCTAAATTAACCAGTGGATTATTGCTATTGTTAGCGTAAGACTGCTGATTCTATTATTGATTCTAACAACAGTGCACTGATCCTCCCTTTATCAGTTAGTCATTATTAGCATGGGGTGATTGGATAACTCCCAAAGCCCCACACAAGAAATCAGAAAAATAGGATTACAGAACAGGTAAAGCTGGACTATGTTGTGAAAAAGATAAAGAAAACTTGTTTTCATCTTCTATAAATCCATGATTGGTTTGAAGGAAGTCATGGGATTTTAGCTAGCTTTTCCTTACTGTATCTAACATTTGGAAAATGCTCACAAAAATTCTATGATCCTTCTTCACGAGACTCTTTCTGCATTAATTAAGGGTCACGGGTCGAGACTCAAAACAAATGCGGTTCTTGACTCTTGGACCTCATCTACATAAGAAGGAGAGGGCAGCCCATTAGGGAATTACAATAAAGATTGATGTTAAATTGTTGGACTAAGCCCAATTATAGCCATCTTGGGCTAAAACCAAGTTTCATTGCTAGTATTGATATAATCCTATTTGTGTGGTATATGCCAAATATGGTACGGTAACATACTTTAATATGGTATAATACCTAAAGAAAATCATCTTCCATGGTAACAAAAATCCGAATAAGAAGTTCAAATTTAACAAGTGTTTGGAATTAAATTGTTATATAATTTGAATAATCAAAACTAAAATTAAGAATTTAACGTTTTATCATTACATAATTATTGGCATTTATAATCCATGCTTATCTCAATTTCTTTGCTTCAAAAAATCTCTTTTATAATAGCAAATAATGATTGATTGATCTTATTCAATCACATGGTCCCAACTACCAAGCCGATGAACCATTAGCGGTAGTAGGGGGGCATGTGACTCGGGGGCGTTAGGCAGAGGGGCTGAATGTGGACAGCAAGCAGTTATAATTGTTGGAAGTTCTGAAGGAGCAAATCTTTTTTCCAGAATCTGACAAACCCCAACAGCAGTCTCTCTCATTTATCCTGTGAGTGAAATTCTAACAACAAATACACCCCAAATTTCATTTTTCTTTGTTTATTTTTTCCTTTTTAAAATGTTTCAAAATTAAGTCTTCTTTCGGAATAGTTTTGTTCGTAAGTGAAAATGAAGAACAAGCTAAGCGGTTCAATTTCTTCTACTTCAGTTTTAGACAAGAAAACAGTTGAGAATAGAGACCCCACATCTCAGAACTCAGTTCAAGATATATATAGTAATTTGGCAGCAGTAAAATTCAAGACATACAGACATGCACGTCCCGACAAAGATTATAAATTATGAATATGAAATAGGTTAAAGAAAAGTGGAATGAATCTGATTATCTGAGTCAGATCGGATTCAGCCATTTTTGTTTTTATGGATGACAGATTGACTATCCTTGTTAATGCTTAATGACGAAAACAAATCTGGAAAGAGAATTTAAAATCCTTGGTTTCAGAACCCAGTTCAAGATATACAGTAATTTGCCAGCAGTAAAACAAAGCATTCAGACATGGACGTCCCGACAATGCTTATAAATTATAGACATGGAACAGATTAAAGAAAGTCCAATGAATTCAGATCGGACTCAAACATTTTTTTTTATAGATGACAAAATTGAATGACGGTTCTCGTTAATGACATCCTCAGATGCCTAAGGTGAAAACAAATCTCAAGAAAGAGATTTGTTACTCATTGGCCTTCAAAGGAACAGTCCAACAAATATAACAATACTGAAAGCAATCTATTTCTCGCCACAAAGCAAAAACGAAAGATGAGTGGCGATAATGTGTTCTGTATCTTTCTAATCATTTATTCAACATTTATAAAGAAAGATGAGCCTTTGAGCCATTTTCTTCAATGATGCTAAGCATGAAGCAGAAAATCATTTCCCATAAAACTAATTCAAGCTTTTTTATTTTTATTTTTTCAGACAATGAAGAAACTAAAACAATCGATTGTTTTATATCTCCCAGTCAACTAATTATCCAACCGAATTGTTACCATTTAATTAAAAACCAAGTGGTTGGTGACGCGTGGTGCCCTCTCTCTCTCTCTCCTCCTACCAGTCTACGACTCTTTCCTAATTTCTATTTCTTGACAGTTCGTTTACATCTTCAATCAAAACCGCCAATACTTTCCAAGCTGCCATCAAAATTCAAAACTATATTCGCATGCTAAACGACATCGTTTTCATTCCTACCTCTCATCATTTTTCTATCTTCATTGAATCTAGATGTACGTACTGGTATTTTCTTCGAAATTGTAGCTCTATCAATAACATCATCTGATCTGTTACTTGCCCTTTCATCAGGCATGTTTGAAAATTTTGAATTTATGATAAAAGAAAAGAATTTCGTTAGTGGGGTCTTCTAAATCACTGTTTCTGTTTTGGGTTTTCTTTTTTGTTTTGATCTGTTGATGCAGAAATGGCAGGGAGGTCTTTTCTGCGGGGTTCTGAGAGTAAAGAAAGGTTGCTTCCAAGGAAAGGGTATTCGGAATTTGGTTTGAACAGCTCAGGTGGTAGTGAGGATGGAGTTAAATGCTGGTGTTTTCGATCATGTTCTGATTCAATTGTTAAGTTTTGGAATGGTGTGCAAGAAATCTCTGTTAAGTTGTATAAAATGGGTCGATCAGATCCTCGGAAGGTTGTTTTTGCTGCAAAAATGGGGCTTTCGTTAACAATTGTATCATTGCTTATATTTTTTAAAGAGCCTCTGAGGCATGCTAGTCAATACTCTATCTGGGCAATTCTTACTGTTGTCGTGGTTTTCGAATTCAGCGTAGGTATTTGATTCAACATTCATGCCCCATTTCTTCCAATCCAAAATCTCTACTTATTTTTATTTTTAATTGGATCGTGATAATGAAATCAATTTCACAATTGTAGGTGCAACGCTTAACAAAGGTTTCAATCGAGCTTTAGGGACTTTCTCTGCTGGAGCCCTTGCTTTAGGCATTGCAGAAGTATCAATAAAGTCTGGAAAGTATGAAGAAGTTATTATTTTGATAAGCATTTTCATTGCAGGTTGGAGTTCTAGCAGTTAATAGTATCAATTATAAATACACATGAGAATTCCTGTATACTGTATCTTTCTGCTCACAAGATCATTCTTCTTTATAACTCTTGAAATTTCATTCTGCTTTAGGATTTTGTGCAAGCTATTGCAAATTGTACCCTCCCATGAAGCCATATGAATATGGTTTTCGGGTATTCTTATTGACATTTTGTATCGTACTGGTGTCTGGAAACAACTCAAGAACCTTTTTCGACACTGCTTTTTATCGATTGTTGCTTATTGCGGTTGGTGCTGGCCTTTGTTTGGTTGTAAATATATGTATATACCCCATATGGTCAGGCGAGGATTTACACAAATTGGTGGTAAAAAATTTCAGGAGTGTTGCTTCTTCCTTGGAAGGTTAGCTTTAGTTCTTTTTTTTTTTTTTTTTTTCTCAAGTCCTGCTCTGTGTAGTTTTCTCTATGAAATTCATTAATTTTCTGTTTTAAAGTTACTGTGATAAATTGCTTCATTGATAACCTTGAAGCTTCTTTTCTAGGCTGTGTTAACGGATACCTGCAATGTGTTGAATATGAGAGGATCCCTTCCAAAATTCTTACATACCAAGCATCTGATGATCCCCTGTATAGTGGCTACCGATCAGTTGTGCAGTCTTCAAGCCAAGAGGAATCTCTGGTATGTTCTCATATGCCTTCATCCTTTCTTCCTTATCTCCAAGAATGTAGGAGCTCTTTTATTTATTTTGAGTACTTTCTTATTTCAGCTAGATTTTGCCTTATGGGAGCCTCCACACGGTCCTTACAGAACATTCAACTACCCGTGGAGAAGCTATGTTAAAGTAAGTGGTGCATTGAGACATTGTGCATTCATGGTCATGGCAATGCATGGATGTATACTTTCAGAAATTCAGGTGAGAAGAACACTATCTCATTGCTTATTTCCAAAGAAATCATTTCTGGCAATTCATGATTACTGCTTTCGCAAATATTTAGAAAATCCTTTTTTTGAAGAGAGAGAGAGAGAGAGTGTGTATATATATTTCAAACTTATCTGTTTTACTCCTGCTAGATCTCTCTTTTTCAAAGCAGTAAAATAAGTTGCTAGACTTCTCCTTTCAGCATCAGCCACTTGTTTAGTATTTCCTTCTTTAGTGTGCCTCTCCAGTGTTAAGGAAACCCATATCTTACAGCTGTAAAGTGCCCCATAATTTCATATGATATTTAGAAGAACTGCCTTCAATTAATTTATTGCTCATCATTTGGCACTTAATTGTCTTAACGAGCAATCAGAAGAATGGTAATAGGCTAAGAAGTTGGATAATAAAACAAAATACGTAGTTTAGCAGAAAGTTAATCTTTGCCTGTTGTGGACCTTAATTTATGTATGATAGGTCCTCTTCAAAGGGTGATGCCTGAGATTATAACATTGTGTCAAAAAGGAAGACAACAAGACCCCATCAATCTGGCAACGGCTTAGAAATTTCCCACAAAATTATGTGGTTTCCACTTATGCAATGATACAAAGTTCCCTTTAAGTTACTTTTTCTGTTAATTTCAATGCTGGCATTCATCATTTTATGTCTTCGATATGTGGTTTCCACTTATGCAATGATACAAGGTCCCTTTATTTTACTTTTCCTGTTTATTTTGATGCTGGCATTCATCGTTTATGGTTTTAACTTGATGATAAAAGCAAAATGATGATGTTTAATGGTAAAAAATAGTTCCTGAAGGCCACAAAAGAAACCTCCGCTAGAAGTGAACTTGTAATGCTGATTTAAATCCGTGGAAAATTTCTAGTGATAAATCCATCATAAAATGCTATCTTTTCTTTTTTAATTAAAAAAAAAAAAGAATTATGGTTACTGTTTTCCTGAGATTCTTCATAAAACTCTCTTAGTCTTGGTTTTTGATATCATTATATCTATTGTTATTCACTTTTTTGTGCTATGCTGTTAAAATTTCTGATCTGGATGACCCATTTAAACACCAAACCGACAGAAGATTAGGACTAATTCAAGGTGCTTATAGACAAAAGGTGTAGGATTTATGATTGACATAGATACAATCAAATTTAACATTTTCACTTTAGCATCCTGCAGTTTTAATGGGTATAACGTGAAAAGTTTCATGTTTTAGTCAATTCTAATGAGCATTCGGTACTCATTATTAGAAAATATCTTTGTTTCTCTTATAAATCATTGACTTGTAGCGGGAAGGCTATTAGATTTTTTTGTAATTAAAATTTGCACCTTCCTCTGATGTAAACTGTGCCACCCGTGGTTAGGATGCCACAGAAGAGCATCCATGGACAATGTAAGACTATTTTGAACTATGCAATCTTTCCACTGTAGGCTGCGCTCGACACTCCATTGTTTCCAAGAAGGTAAGGAGTATGCAATCTTGCACCAGAATCCCACTTAGCCACAAGACCAAAGCTAATGGTGCATTGGCACATAGTGGCCAAGGCCAACACTGTCCATCGACAATGGAATATTCTTTTGAAAATTTAAATGATTGATTCATCTAGGATGCACTTATTGTTACATTTGTTCGCCAAGAAGGTAAAAGTAGACAATCTTGTAACAAGAATCCCAATTGACCAACCTCACTTTTTCCAAGGGTCCTTTTTAGTTACTACTCTGTGTTAGCACGTATTTGATATTGACAGTTTTGGACAACATACCTAGAGATGTTAATTACATAATCAGATTTTGTAAATTTCTACATGCAGGCACCAGCGGAGAAGAGACAAGCATTTGCTGTTGAGCTTCAGAGGGTTGGTAATGCAGGTGCCAAAGTGCTTCGTGAGCTTGGAGACAAAATTGAAAAGATGGAAAGGTTAAGCGCTGGAGACATACTCAGGGAAATTCATGAGGCAGGAGAGGATTTGCAAATGAAGATAGACAAAAAATCATTCCTTCTAGTCAATTCAGAAAGCTGGGCAACTGCACCGCAGTTCAAGGAATATGAAGAACCTGTGAGTATAATTGATGTTAAAGATGATGAGAATAAAGTGATCAAATCCCTCAGTGATATCTGTGACGTTCAAAACTCAAACATGGGCATGGACTCTCGCATGCCAGATTTAATTACCACAGAGAGTATGCTCCAGAAACCGTCATGGCCACGTCTCTCATTTACCGTGGATGCATTGCTGAACCATCAGGAATCCAAAATATATGAAAGTGCTAGCTCTTTATCTTTAGCAACATTCGCATCACTCTTGATTGAGTTTGTAGCAAGGCTCCAAAATCTTGTGGATGCATTTGAAGAGCTTAGTGAGAAAGCAAATTTCAAGGTACCCGTCAACCACCCAGTACAAAAAGAGGTGACAGGATTTTGGAACAGACTAAGAAGTTGCTTTCACTCAAAGAACTAAATTCTAGAAAAAAAGATGGTCAAGGATCATGTCTTGGGACTAAATAGATTCAAATACAGTTAGCAAGACAAAGTTTTAGTTTGATTTCTGCTTTGTTGTAGCTTGCCTATCAAAATGCATCAACTTTGCAATGATGCAGTTGGGGAAGAAGCCTTTATATAGAGGCCAAAAGGTGAGTCTAGAAACTGAAATTATAATGATAAAAGCTTCTTCAAGTTATTGTTTTATTTTTGTTCATGGTGAAGCACAGTAATGGAATTTTGGGGAATATATGGAGAACTGAAAGAACAACTTTCTTTCTTTTCTGATAGTGATAAAGGTTTTGATTCGAGCTAAAAGGTTTTTTTCCTAGATGTCCTTTCATTTCAGCCGAAGCTTGAATCTTCTTTATCCAACTAACTCATTTTCTGATGTTTCTAATGAAATAGTTAGTCCGATCAACAGTAATGGTGTTTTTCACTCTCATATACACGCACGCACGCTCGAAGAGGTTCACTTATAGTATTATAAAACTTTACTTACACTACGAATATAATTATATTATATGATTAAATTCAGTGGCCATTTTATTAAAAATATGAATTGTATATCAACTTTAAAACTAAAAAAAGGGTTAATTGAGATAAATGTGTTAATAAATAAAAGAAATAATCATATCAGATACAAAATTCACAAAAGAGAATGACGTAAGAATTATTTGGAGGGCCAAAATAACACTCGACCTATTTTCTTTTCTTCTACTTACTACTTTAAAGAAGCTAAGAAACCACTGGCCCATAATCCTCTTTAGTTGGGCTTTGGATGTTCTTGTATAATAAAATAAAGTTCATGGGCAATTAAAGAATTAGCCCCTCAACCATGAAAATGATGGGCCTCTGAACTATAGCGGTCCATTGTCGTAGGCCTTAAAATAAAATCCAACTATTGCAAAATTAAATAAATATAAGTACAAACGAAAATCCCAAAATATTTCATTTGCATTTTCTTTATTTTTTTTTGAAAGACAGCCGGCGGGAAGGCGTCGAGGTCGGTAAGATTACTTTTCCCCATTTCTCAGTTTTATCGCCCTTCGCTAACATTTTCCAATGTATTTTATGAATAAATATTGATTTTTTAGTTATTAATTTAGATTTGTGTCAGCATCCGTTAGTTAATGTTGTTATCTTCCCCGACCTTAGGGTGCCTGGTATTTTCAATTTTCAAATTCCAATACCATTTTCCCTTTTTTTTTTTAAAATATTTATTTGTATCCAATGCAAACAAGACCGTGGGTTTTTAATTGTTTTCTTTATTTCCCCTAGTCTGTTTTTTTGTAATTTTTCGTTAAATTCGTTCACTTTCTGGATTTGAGGTTTATTTGGGATCATGTTCTTTGGCATTGATCTGTTTATCTACATTTCTCTGCTTTAATTGCTTGTAAGATCAATGAATACGATAGCATCACTAAAAGTATTGTTGAATTGTGAGATTTAAGGATCAAAAGTCGAACACTGTTACTATATATTTGAAATGATTCGTAATTAATGATTGGTTACGGCTTTTTCTTTTTTTCTTTCCTTTTGCAGGTATAACTACTCTATTGAAGCTGCTGGACATTGAAATACGATGTCTATGGTTGAAGAACCTTTGTATCCTATAGCTGTCTTGATAGATGAGCTAAAAAATGATGATATCCAACTACGTTTAAACTCAATCCGTAGGCTTTCAACGATTGCACGGGCACTTGGAGAAGAGCGAACCAGGAAGGGATTAATTCCATTTCTGAGTGAAAACAATGATGATGATGATGAGGTGCTTCTTGCAATGGCTGAGGAGCTGGGAGTGTTTATTCCTTATGTAGGGGGTGTTGAGCGTGCCCATGTTTTGCTGCCGCCTTTGGAAACCCTTTGCATTGTTGAGGAAACCTGTGTAAGGGACAAAGCTATTGAGTCATTATGCAGAATTGGATCTCAGATGAGGGAGAATGATTTGGTTGACTGGTTTGTTCCTCTCGTTAAGGTTAGATTTTTTGTTTCTTAATTTGCTATTGTTTATATTAATGCTATTTTTTTCATACTGTTTAGTGATATTTAGCTGCTGTTCGCAGTAAAACTCTAAATTTGAGGTTATTAGGTGCTTAATTTACATTTCAACAACTATTTGGTATAGATTTGAAATTGAGCCTCTTAATTTAGTTAATCAAGTTGTAGTAACTGCAAACGATGATGAATTTTAAAAGCCCTTCAACTTTCAGGTATTTTTGAAACATTGCTAATATGAAGGAAAACAATAAGAATAAGAAAAAGGAACTTAAGTAATGGAATAAGAGAAAAGAATTTAAGTAATGGTAAGGCTAACATGTTTTATGATTAAAAGTTTTTAAAATGGTTCTGACTAAATGCATTCTGCTTTAAGTAAGAAGTAGGCTCTTCAAAACTAAAAACTTTCAATTTGTCACTTTAAATATCCATTGTTATTATAATTTACTTGCACAACCAAGCATGATTAAAAGATCAAATCCTGATTCAACACTTTATAACTAAACAATGATGAAAAGATCAAACCATTGAAACTGTTACTATTTAACTCTTTATAATGTTACCAGAAACCTATTTGCAGCTATATGGCTTTTCTTATCGTTAGAAGTTTCCTTCTTTTCCCTCCCCCTCTCTCGAGCAAATTTGCTGGCACTCTGGGGGAGATGGCTAAAGAGGGTAGATTCAGTGAAAAGAAAAAAAAAGTCTCATCTGATAGACTGCAGTTATTTATATATCAAATGCTACATGAGTTATGTGTATTTTTGTGTTCCACGTTAGTTGTTATGCACGCTACTCTTGGTAGCCATATTTTCTGTTTCCTAGGTTTTTGATGTTTTATTTATTTATTTTTAAATCTTCAGAGGTTGGCTGCTGGTGAATGGTTTACAGCTCGAGTTTCAGCATGTGGACTGTTTCATATTGCTTATCCAAGTGCCCCTGAGATGTTGAAAACCGAATTACGGTCAGTATACAGTCAGTTATGTCAAGATGACATGCCGATGGTAAGAAGATCTGCTGCCTCCCATCTGGGGAAATTTGCTGCAACACTTGAATATGCTCATTTGAAGGCTGAGATCATGCAAATATTTGAGGATCTTACGCAAGATGGTAAGTTGAAGGGTTAAGACATGCTTCGTTGAGGAGAATCTCTGTACTTGTTAGGTTTTTTAGGCCATCTAGCTTGGAAACAAAACTGGATTTGTTTTCTCTATGCAACGTATTGACTGATTTTTTTTATTTAATTGAATAGACTACCAATCTAGCACGATTTGTTATTGAAAATTTGATGTAGGGCTTCTTAGTTTTCTGCATGAAAATTAGCATAAGTGAGCTACATACTGACAGGATGTAAACTTAGCAAGATAAAAGGTTAGTCATCCTCCCACAGCTGCTGCAACTTTCAAGCTATTTGTGGGATATGGCATAGGTGAAAACACCTAATAGCTCGGCAGACAAGTGTTAGTATCAGAATTTTATGTTTATTATGCAGAAATGTTGCAATAATAGGTTCCTGATAAAAATAATATTATTAGTATTTGTTTTATGGTTTTAGTAATTATTTATTTTTACATATCTTACATTCATTTGTTATGAGTACACAAAAGAAACTTTGTTTCTTTTTTTCCCCTAAAATTTGTATGTCAGATCAAGATACAGTTCGATTATTGGCTGTTGAGGGATGTGCAGTTCTTGGAAAGTTGCTAGAACCCCAGGATTGTATTGCACGCATTCTCCCTCTAATTGCCAGTTTCTCCCAGGTATATTTGTGAATGTTGCCTATTTCTCCTGTTTAAATTTAATTTTGGATAATCTTGTGAGGCATGTCTTACAGAAAAGTTAAACTGTTGCTAACCTTATGTTAATTGTTGGCACGTATCTCCAAAGCTCCATAGTAGGTTATTTGTACTTTTTCTAGTAATAATTTAATAATTTTTGTAATGTTTCATCATCCATAGGATTTCATGTTGAAAGGACATAAAGTTAGGGTTACATATTGTGGAGATTGAAATTTAAAAGTCTGTCCCCGCATAGTGACAAGAAGACTTTATTCTGTTGCATTAGCAATATATATCATGTAGTTATATAGCTGATTTAACTATTTCATGATGCAATTAATTTTTTTTAAAAGGTCTGAGGTGGGAATACTGTTGAGTGTCCTGAGTATTGGTGGGAATCTATTGAGTGTCCTCATTATTCTGTTGCGTGTGAAAAAAAAAAAATTTCTATTATGATTTCAGGCATCTTTAGCGTGAAAACAACTTTTTTTATTATACATGCTCTTATATTGGTTCCGTTTCATTTAACTGATAGGATAAATCTTGGCGTGTACGTTATGTGGTTGCAAATCAATTATATGAACTTTGTGAAGCTGTGGGACTGGAGCCCACTAGGTATTTATGTATTACAAAAGCTGCTGATAAAATATGCTAATGCTATGAGAATGGAATTTTGCCCCTGTACCAAAACGAGGATTTAACCATATTTGTCACTATCTTACACGTTACACGATCAACGGTTTATGGGATTCTTGTTGTGTTTTGGCCAGTAATTACTTTTTCTTGATTTGTCACACCAACCTAAAGTGGTTATATTATTGACTTTTTATATATGTTGGTCGTGTTTTCAGGACTGACTTGGTGCCTGCATACGTGCGGTTACTTCATGATAATGAGGCTGAAGTTCGCATTGCAGCTGCGGGAGAAGTAACTAAATTTTGTCGAATTTTGACTCCAGAACTTGCGACCCAACACATTCTTCCCTCTGTTAAGGTACTGATGTTTGTGATAAGAAACTTCTGATCCTCTGTGAAGTACAGCTGTTCGTTTCATGCTATTCTAAATATTGGTTATCTTCTAATCTAAATTTATTGCAAAAACCTTTTATAGGAACTCTCGTCGGATTCTTCGCAACATGTCCGTTCCGCTTTGGCTTCAGTTATTATGGGAATGGCTCCTGTCCTTGGAAAGGTGAGAAGATAGAGTAATTCGTTGATTGGGAAGTACCCCAGAAATCTTCAGAGTTTGTTTTATGCTGGTAATGTAGGACAAATGAGCACAAGCTAGAAGTGATTGAATTTACCAATATAAATTTTCTCCTACCGACTGGGGTTTGGGCTGATATAAGGTTTTTTTATTGAGTTATGGTTGTTTTAGTACTTTTCTCAATCTTCATGCTGGATGCATCAGGATACTGGTTTAAATTGCTTTTACAGGATTATTGAGCTTCATTTGATGATCCTCGCAGGTTGCAACCCTTGAGCAGCTTCTTCCAATCTTTCTCTCTCTTTTGAAGGATGAATTTCCTGTCGTGCGCCTCAATGTAATCAGCAAGCTTGATCAAGTGAATCAGGTTTGGTATTGTTTGAAGCTTCGCCACTGCTTCTGTATGAGCTGATCTGCTTTTGTTTTGCCTCCTTGGTTGTGCTTTTGCTTGAGATTTCAACTTTTATTAAAAATAAAGTAGTTGAAGCAAAATGGTACCAGTGTCTTATAAGTGTCTATTAATAGTGAACAGATCCAATTTTAATCGCAACCTGTTAATTGATGTACATGCTGTTAGTGCAGTCTGCGTGTAACCATTATATTGAAGTTAACTGCTTTCTCTCAAGCAGCTTTCAAGTTTTTTAAATTAACTCTTGCTGTCAGGTTATTGGAATTGATCTATCGTCCCAATCCCTATTACCAGCCATTGTTGAGCTTGCTGAGGATAGACATTGGAGGGTTCGGCTTGCAATAATTGAGTATATACCATTATTGGCTAGTCAGTTAGGTGTTGGGTTTTTTGATGATAAACTTGGTGCACTTTGCATGCAATGGCTGCAGGATAAGGTTTGTGTCTTCCTATCTTGCATGTGTAATAACTATAAGTTAAAAGCACTTTTTGCTTTATGTATTATTCATCGCGTACATTTTTTTTCTGCATTTTGCCATATTTGTGTAGTCTTATCCTTTTATCATATTTTGTTTCTCATTTTTTTATATTATCTTAGAACCTTTGTGTATATCTAATGTTTCATTTGTGAGTAGACTGATATTTTTGAGGGTGCATGGAGACCCAAGATGAAACTCTCTGGGTATATTACCACCGAAAGTTTCAAGATGGGAACATAATTTAAAATTTTCAAATAATTGAACAATGGAATTGCTGATATTGTTGATTATTTTGCAAAATATTTTTTCCTTTCTAAAATTTGTCTAGTTTGATGTTGCACGAGTTCAAGTAAAGTGGATGTGATGCATCTACATTTTATGCTTTGCTTAGTTCCATATGTTCTTTAATGATTTCAAGAAGGAAAGCTATTGGCTTGTGATTAGTGCTATTATTTAGAAGTCTACAATCAGCATTTCAAGTCTTGTTGTGTATTGAAAGGGGAACATATTTTAGGCAGGTAGGGGGAGTACTACACAAACTGAAAAATCTATTTTTTAAATACGTGAATGCTTTATTTGCTGTGTTGTTAATATTTATTTCCCGATTGCAAACAATGATATGACTTCTAATCTAGGCAATATTTTGCGTGGTATTGTTACAGGTTCACTCTATTCGAGATGCAGCTGCTAACAATTTAAAGCGTCTTGCTGAAGAATTTGGCCCAGACTGGGCAATGGAGCACATTATTCCACAGGTCTGTGCAATAATATTGACAATTGATCGTTACCCACGAAAAGAAAAAGAGTAAACTAAAAGAAGAAAAACCATTGCTTTGTGAATAAGGGTGAAAAATGATTATATTTTCCATTTTCTTTCCTCTTAGTCTTCTTTATTACCAAACGTATGCAAAATTCATTTTTTCCACTTTGCACCCTCTTCCATCCACTTATCCACTTTCTACTTTCTACCAAGATTACCTTATTGATTTTTTTCCCCTTTCAAAGCTGTGTATTACCGCCCTGTGTTTTAGTTAGAAATGATGTGATAATGTCACGCCAAAGCGCTCTAAAGAAGTAGGCAGGGTGCATTGATCCCACATCGGATAATAAAGGGAAGGTCTTTGGGCATATAAGCAAGTGCGCTGCACATCCTATCAGGCATGTCTTTTGGGAAGAGGGTAATGGCCCCGTGACAAGTGGTATCAGAGCCAACCTTTGACCATCCGATTTCACGTCGAGCGTCCCAACGGGTGGGATAGGCAGGGTGGACCAACCGTGACTTCACGCCAAAACACCCTAAGGGTAGGGTAGGCAAAAATAGTAGAGAAGCCCGTGACGAGGGCGTCACGAGATTGAGTGGGGGAGAATGTCACGCCAAAGCGCCTTTAAAGAAGTAGGCAGGGTGCATAGATCTCACATCGGATAAGAAAGGAAAGGTCTTTGGGCATATAAGCGGATGTGCTGCACATTCTATTTAGCATGTCTTTTGGGAAGAGGATAATGGCCCCATGACAAGCGCACCCGTTTATATGCCCAAAAACATTTTCTTTCTTATCCGATGTGAAATCAATACACCCTGCCTACTTCTTTAGAGCGCTTTGGCGTGGCGTAACATTCTCCCCCACCTAATTTCGTGATGCTCCCATCATTGGCTTCTCCACTATTTTTGCTTACCCTACCCCTAAGGGTGTTTGGCGTAAAATCACGATTGGTCCACCCGACCTACCCCACCTGTTGGGGCGCTCAACATGAAAATCGAATGGTCAAAGGTTGGCTCTCAGACCAATTGTCTCGGGGCCATTACCCTCTTTCCAAAAAACATGTATGATAGAATGTGCAGCGCACCCACTTATATGCCCAAAGACCTTTCCTTTCTTATCCGATGTGGGATTAATGCACTCTGCGTACTTCTTTAGAGCGCTTTGGCGTGACATATACACCATTGAACTGCTAGACATGCTGCTTCCTAGTTGATCTAGTTGAACCGGCCTGTCCTATCTCTTTTGTTATCATTGCCTGTGGTAATGAAATTAGGGAAAAAAGGCTCGGAATTAATAACCTGACTATGACATTATTGCAAAATCTCGAACATAATTTTTTAAGGATAATCGTGCATTTTTATAATAATCATCCAATTTACAGATATAATTGCATAAAAAAGGTCAATTTACACTTTAATTGCATAAGTAAATAGAGTTTATGTATAATCGTCCAATTTACAGATTTAATTGCATAAATAAAGTCAATTTATAGCTTTAATTGCATAACCTTTCGGTTTTCAATCGATTTGATCTCAAAACAACACTGCTCATTTTGTTGACATTAATCTCCTCCATATGTTACAGAATCTTTTAAAAATACAACTTCTTAAAAGTACAAACAACATTGAAGAGAATTTGAAGGGTTAATAAAACTTATAACTAAAATTTGAGTAGAGGCCGCGCGAACGCTGGCCCCCTCTACCACAAATTATGACGTAGGCTCTCCCACTTGGGGAGACCTTAGAACAGCAC
>JBBYHL010000005.1:12499750-12527185 GCA_038381835.1 Adansonia madagascariensis
ATTTTTTTTAAATCAATTATACACTTATCAAACTTTAAGAATAATTAGAGTCCATTTGAACTTTTTTCGATAAGAAAGATGCGAAGACATAAGAACGAAAATTTGTTAACTAATGACTTAGTTACAAAGTTGAAAAAAAATTGTTATAAATTTAAATCATGAGGCTGATTGAGTACTAGCTCATTTGACAACTTTACATGATGTTATTGATACACTATTGGAGGTTGTAGGTTTGAGAAAGCTTAAGCTCGTAATCTTTTTTCCAAATGAATTAATTAGATAAAAGTTAGAAAAAATATTAAAAAAATGGTTTCGTGAGATTAACAAGTTTTTCATCATTTTATAACTAGCAAAGCGTAATTCTACTATAACTTCATTATGGTCAATATGTTCAACTTAAGTAAGCCGGTGTACAATAGGTTTGATTATTTTGCCATATAGGTTTTTTATACTTCTTCCAGCATGTATATATTCTATTAAATTAAAGAAATAGTTTATTTTTTAGGAAAATTCCTATTGGAATAAAATTTGAAGAAATTTGAATTTTGAATAAAGCTTATAGAAGAATAAGTTAGTATTTTTGCATGTTATCTATTATATTAATACAAACCATATTATTTTATATATACTTGAAAAATTTTAACATTTTCCATTTTATATTCCAATTTGATTTTCATAGAATTTAAGGAAAATTTTGATTTTATAAGCATACTATATATATATATATATTTTAATTGTTTCTAAGTAAAGGGGAAAAAAGGCATTAAACAAAAGAAAGTGCAATAAGACATTGGTGAGAATGAAATCTTCTAAGTAAATGCTAATAGGCAGCTATCTTTATTTTATTACCCTTCAAACATTCCCTTTTTCTTTATTCCTTTTTAGACTACTTAAACTATACCCCCCAAAGTTAGATAAGAAAAAGAAAAGGAAAAACTGAAAAAGAAAATCACGTGACTTTCACATGGCGTGGTGGAACAATAGAATAATAATCAGTATCACCAACTGTCGTAAAGGAAAATCCGAATATTCGAATTCGTAACAGTGTGAATCCTTCGAACGTGTTTTGTTTTGTTTTACTTCTTTTGTTATTTCTCTATGTTCCCACCTCTTTAGCTTTAGGTTAGACGGAACACCTTAAAGTTTCTTCTTTCTCTCTTTACTTCCCCTATTTAATTTAGTCTTTTTATTTTTTTAAATGGCTAAAACTCATAGATTAGGGAAAAGAATTTACAAGTGCTTAAAATCGAATAAAATATATATTTAATTTCACTGATATTAATTTTATTGTCCGTTTCAATGAACCTTAATTGGACGTTAAAACTTCATTGATGAGTAGTAAAGATAAACAAGAATAATTAATTAAAGAAAAAGAAAAACACTCTATTAGGGGTAACCAATCTAGCCAGAAAAAAAAGAGACTATCTTGTTAGACTTATATCTCGTATATTTTTTATTTATTTTAAACTTTCGAAAATCTATATTCATGAAACTTTTATTACTGTTTTCTATATATCGGTAATGATTTATGCATTTAGAGTTAATACCCGTATTTATCAGCTTTTGCACATAAGAAGGATTTTGATATAAGAAAATGGGTCAAATTTAGATAAGGAGTACTCATTTAATTAAGTATTAAAAATAAAATAAAAACTAAACTTGAAAATCAAGATTGATAGATCGATAGAGTTTCTTAAATTGATTACAGAAAAATTAAATGACTAGAAAATTTTTAATCTTTTAATTATAACTATTATTATTGCATTGTATTTACCATAAAAATAGCTATATATTAATTAAAATGAAGATATACTATATACATATATATATATATATTACATAGTATATCTTGCCCATTAAAAAGGTATTACAAATTAATGATCTATTATGAACATACCCAATTCAAATATTAAACCAATTTGGTCGACCAAGTGACATTATATTTCTTTTATTTAGGTCATTCAATTTTCAATTCATATTTTCATTTTTTTTTTTTTGTAAAATAGGAGAATAATACATATTAAAAGAGAGAGAGAGAGAGAGAGAGAGAGAGAGAGAATAATACAGATCGAATATGTTGTTATTATCTCGATTCGAACCACTTGAAAAGCAATGTCAACTCATTTAGGTCATCATTTGAGTCCTTGGCGGTACCATCGTGGCTGAAGTTTTTTGTTTATTCAAATTTCCATGGTGTCCTGTTTAAAGAAAAAAAGATGAATTTGCATATAATCATGCTAAAATACCAAACTAGCTACTGCAATTTGCTTATATACACTCCAAGAAACTAAAATTCAAGTGATGTATATTAGACTATGTGAGGAATAATTCAAATATACACCCTCCTCGTCCAAACCATTGAGATGATACCCTATATATATGTAGTCATGTCTTAGTTCTTCAATGCAAATATATATTTCAATTATCATTCGGGCAAGTAAACAAAAAAAAAAATTGCATTGAGGAAACAAAAATGCGGCTGAAAATAGGTCTCCCAAGCCATTTTGTTTTTAGGATATGAAACTATATATCCTCGCATAAGTATCAATAATTACCAAGAGCTGGGTTGATCCCTCGGTTGTTGAGATCTCGATATTCTTGACAGAGGGCACGTGGTTCAAATATGGAGTGAATAATCCAGTCTGAGGCCGGAGCCTCCATCAACCCAAACCGCTGTCTCAGCTTTTTACAACTGGGGCCAGATACCATACAATGCGCAAAGCCGTAAATAATTCCACTAGTGGCACAAGCTGCAAATATTCGTCGCAGAAATTATTAGTCAACGAGTAACCCAACTATACAAGTGGTTAAAAAAATGAAAATAAAATAAGAATACCGAAGTTTAATTAATGGTAATTAATAACTTTACTTGTCTGCCCGTTGTCCAGTACATCTGCTATCTGCCCAAAAGTCACACAAGGGAAAAATGCTGTGATGAGAGCTGCATGCAACAACATGACAAGAAATTAAACCTTTGTATCAATAAATCCTTGTAAAGTGTTTAATAGTTGATACCATAGGGTAACTAATTAGTACTCAAAACAACCTCAATGTTATTTATCAAAACATGAAAGATATTAATTAAGCTACGTGCTAGTTAAACGATCACTGTGACGTAATTACAAAGAAACTCACCGTTAGTAGGGTCTTCCATGCAATCAAAGAGGCCGGTGGTCCAGGTGCCAGTGGGAACGACTTTGATTTGTGGCGAAAGCAATGGCAGATGATGCACGGGCTTTCCAGTGGCTGCTTTGCTTTGCAATGAGCCGATAGATGGAATAATACCAGTGACGCGTTGATTCTGTGGCGGCCCCACTGGACTGTTTATTTGGTATGGTGGAAACTATACAACATTAACATTATTTTGAGGCAGCGGATAAACTGTGATGGCTGGCTGTGCCTGTGCCCGTGGTTGTGCCTGTGCCTGCAGTGGCGGTGGCGGTGGCGGTGGCTGTGGCTGTGGGGAATAAGAAAAATAGGCATGGGCTAGAGAATGGGGTTGGGGCTGAGGAGAAGGATATGGGAACTGGAAATGGGATTCCATCTGAATTCTCCCTATTTTCCTCTTCGTTTGGTTTAGGGCTTAGGCTTACGATTACTTCTCTCTTTGTTTCTTGCTGTGTAAATTATAGCAGACCTACACTTGAGTTCCTGGCATGGTTGAGTAAGGGCTTGATCAATTAGTTGACTTGTAATGACAGAATATAAAACCCTGGCTTGTTAACTAGCTTAATTTGGTTGTCATAATTTGTAAGTGGAATCAAGTTAATTATACTAATAATTTTGCACTAACCACCGAAACACTTCAGCAATTAAGCTGGAATTGACTTTTATTCTATGAGAAGAGAATTGACATTATGAAGAGCAGTGTATTCTATTTAAAACCAGACTAAAATAGGAAATTCGAGATAAAATAAAACATGCAACTAATCAGCCTATCAACTAGTTATTAAATATTAAATGCACTCGTGACTTGTGATAGACCTTGGAAACAACCAAATCGGCCAATATATTCTAAATGCTTTCACTATATGTTATTTTAATGCAAAAAACTCCACCTGTTTTAAGAGTCAGCTAATTGAAAATGTCAATGTACAAAAAACGGCCGACCGTACTGTTTATATGTATATTCATTAATGAATGGTGGATTGGAAAATTACATGACATTATATTGTCTGGTTGATTCTGAAGCATAACGAGGTAGTCTACACAACCTTGTAGAGTGACAATGATCAATCAATGAGTTGAACAAACCACCTCGTTGCCATGCTAAAGACTGAAATTTGCCCATTAATAGAAGAGACTTAAATGTTTTTCAACCGTGCAAGATTACATATTATGTTCAAGGAAAGTGAAAATTCAAATTTCCTTAGCAGATTAGATGTATGTGTGTGTGTATATATATATATATATATATATATGTATATATATGCACACACACACACACACACTCTATAATAAAGCAATGATGTACGTTGAGTGAAGTTTCTCTGAGTACAAACAATGATCCGGCTGGAAAGAGTGACTGCAATATTTATCTCTGTATTGCTTCTCATGGCTGAATTCAATGACCAAAAGAAAAAGGTCAAGTTGGAGGACAATGTTAGCATCCTACAACTCCACCTAATCTTAAAGCCCCTTTCAAGATAAAAATGGCCGCAAATATTTATTACAAATTTGGGGTTGACTGTCTTTCTGCTATTTGCTTTTGTGAATGATACTTTCATCTATAAATGTTTGAGGTCATGGTCCTGAGTTCCGGGAATCTGATGTATATCACATTTCAAGCCATGTCCATAACTAATCATCTCGAAACTGCATTTCTTCAAAGGATTAGCAGGGTAAATGGTCAATTATACATACAGAAGAAATTAATGAAGCTTGCAAGCAAATTCAACTATCTGATACGCAACAGAGGAACCTGATATCCTATAAATATCTGAGAACCAATGACATGGCTCAGACACAGACTAGCCTTCCTCACACTACATTTACACCCTTGTTTCTAGCTTCCAGGACAATTAATTGTTATGCATCTAAAATATGCCGGCCCGAAGCCGTCAATACGTAATCTGCTCCACCTCAGGAGCAGCATCCTGAAGGTCAATGGACGATTGGACTTTGTGATTGTTAGGACTACTCCTCTAATTGTAATTGTAGCTGAAAAACTTCTATCTAAAATAATTCTTTATCACATTCAAATTTCCTGTTTCTGGTTGCTTTTTTCCTTTCTTGCTGTCGCTAATAAAAAAAAAAAAAAGGAACATAATTGTCTGGAGGCTTATCCACTTGTTTCTGTTCATGCGTCACCTTCGGGCGGATATATAGCTGAGATAATTTATAGAGGGGATAAATGTAAGCTCTTATCAACTTTATGGTATATTTAAATTATAAACTGTGTAATAAGAATTAATTTGACTAATAAAGGAAGAAAAAAAAAAAAGCCAATTTTAGGATGAAAAATCTTACATTTCATAAGCAGCATGTGGACTATAGCGTCCCGTCCACTATGCTATAGGCTCCATCCATTGCTGATCCTTGGACAGTACGTACGTCGTTTGTTTCTTTGTGTTGACAGACGCTTACTTTGAAGCATTATAGTACCTCATTTCTTACTGATTCCACTCTCCTGTCTAGCTCTAGTTCTAGTTCTAATTCGTGTCTAGATCTTTGGGATTGTGCTATATATATTTTGATATTTGTACACTTTTTATTGTTTATAAATTAGAAATTTATTTATTTACTAGAAAAAGGTTGCATCAAAGGAATATTAGAAATAGTTTTCCAGAGTCCTTAATTATAAACAGAAGGTGTAGCTTAATTCGTTAGCTGGTATAGTATTGAACCAGTCCAAAGATCGAGCATCCTGATGATCAAATAATCTAACCCTTCACATTGGATCCGAAATCTACTTGTTATAGATGTACTAATGTTGCATGTGGGGTCATGCAAATTCTTCGCATTACCTGAGGATCTCTTAAGATTTTTTTGTTTATAGCCTAATTAAAGTCACTCGAAAAGAAAATAAGCCTTTAATTCTATCCATATTCAAGCAAAATAGGGAAATTTGTAGATTCGTATGTCTTTTGATTATCCAAAAACAATCCTAAACATATTTTTTTTCTTCAGAATATATCGCCATATATCCCAACCACAAATACTTTAAATTTCAACCGCAAAGTATAATAATTAAGGAGGCTTTTCTCAAGAGGGTATAATTAATCAAGGAGTTCCGAAACATCATTAGAATGTGAAATTTCGAGGTCTCGAAATTCGTAAATTGACGAAAATAGTCGGTCATAATCGGAGGGAAAGGAACAAGAAGGGTGTTGAAACATCTCATTCAAGCCAAGGAAGAAAAGCTGAAGGCATGAATTTTAACGTAGTTCGTTACCCTCTGCAATTCCAAATCACCCAGTTCATTTTTTAACTTTTATGTTTCGTTTCATAAACGCTTTTATTTATTTATTTAGTACCTCCATATGTTTTTTTTCGATAAACTCAAATGTGGGATTTCTCAATTCATTTACAAATAAGTAGACCAATTAATTTACAAATAAGTATTTTCCATACAATATTAGGAAGCTAGTGCTGGTATATTCTATTCTAACACTTAAACATACGGCTCTCCGTATTATAAGGGCCACATTTATCGTTATGAACTAAAGTAAATTGGTCCTTCAAATTTTCCTAGGATCCAGGGCAACCAATGGAACTGTGTTGACCGAAGCGACTCGTTTGCTAGATATATGCAAATATATTTAGGGAGAAAAAAGGGGGGGTATTTTCTTCTACTAATTGGTTGAATATGAATTTAGGCTTTTGTTAAGGCATGATCTGTTTGCAGTTTACATTGTATAAATCTGCAGTTGCATCGCCATTGATGAGAAGAAAACATTTCAATGGAATCAATCACTCAATATCACGAGAAAAAACCAACTTGAAACCCAGAGTTTGCAAGGGAAGAAAAACATTGACATAATGCTCTGAGAATTTATGTTATTATTTGGAGCAGAAAGTTGTGATGTTTCTACCCAAATCCGAAAGTGCAGTTCCAGTGTTTAGACCAGACCCTGAAAATTCTCGATATCAAGAATATATGAGGCAGCTGCCGGAAGGACTGTGGACAAGCAGTATTTGCGAGTGCTACGAGGATCTTTCTAATTGTAAATGCAAAAATTCCATAGCATCTCTTTATAGTACCATTTTTTTTAATGTTTTTTAATTAAGTAATGCATTAATGTCATGTTTTATTTATGTTGTTGAAGGTTTCTTTACCTGTTTTTGTCCCTGCATCACCATGGGACACAATTCCGAGATTATCAATAGAGGGGAAATATGTAAGCAAACTCCTGCCATTAGAGTTTTCAAAATTGAATCTATCTATAAAATAAGGTCGTGAAATTGTGTTAGTACAATTAATTAACGCATGAGTTGGAAATTCGAATTGTTGATGCAATAATCTAATATTGCAATGATTTTCCTTATTATAAGTTGCATGAGCAGCCTGCAGATCGGCCAGCGTCCTTCACCTTGCTACGGGGGTTTGGCTATTCGGTTGGATATTTGGGTCTCAAAACCGGACACGCTTGAGGCAACACTTTTCATTGCCGGAGTCACCATTACCAGATTGGTGCACCCACCTTTTGTGCATGTGGTGCGCTCTTTGTCAAGAACACCGGGAACTCCGAAATCGTGGAGCTGACCCATACTTAGGTAAATAATAATAATAATATTATCGCCTACCCCATTTTTTCTACTATTATGCCTACTTTGCTTTGAACCCTATTTTTTAAATAAAGAATATTACGTCAATCACTGAATCAAGAAACCCTAAATGTTTTGAACAAATCATGTTGAATTTGATCTGAATAAGTCTCGGCTAACACAAAATTCCTGATTATTGTGGATGCAATTTCATCCCCAAGAGCCTAATAAATTATAGTTTCTTTCAATTCTTTTTAAGGTTGGGAGGGCAATTTGGCTAAGTGGAATAAGGATGGAGTAACTCCTCCAATCGTGGTACCACGCATGATACGTTAGCGTTACAGATATATGTATGTATATGTATTTTTTTTTTTATACTTAGAAGATTGTAATTTGTAAATAAGATATGAGATTACAAATGATGGAATTTAAACTTTACATATATTGAATGTTATCTTTAAAAATGATTATATATCAATTGAATTAAATCTTAGATTCATATTCGTATACTATTTATATAGATCTTAAAATGACTTTAATTTTTTAAGATGTTGTCGTCTTATCTTACACTCCATCAAATCCATACTTTGAATACAAATTTGAAGTCTCTTTTAACAGGAAATGCGTAGTTCTTACATTTTGGATCCCTTGATTTTCATACGCTTTTTATGTTCTCTTTTTAGTTCTTTTATTTAACCATTAAGTCCTAATTTGATTGTTGAGCTGATCAACGGAAACGTGGATAACAATAAAAAGTATCACATCAGACAATGCTTAGATGCATTAACATATTGCATTCAAATAATGCAATCGTCTATTTTTAAATTTTATTCTAAGAATTTAAGTAAAAATTATTAAATTTGAAAGCAATTTTTTTTTATCATTCTTGCAAGGGGTAGGTTGCTAATGCATGGGGTTGATGAACTTCTTGTCCCAAATATTCATGTTTTTATGGTTTAACCACTCAACTTATAAAGTATCTGCCATAGCAGTCTAGTCAACTAGCTGATATTTGATTCCCTTATTTATTGTTTACCTCCTATTTTAAGCAATAAAAATAATCAAATTACATGAACTTAAATCATTTTCTTAGTCAAAAATTGAATGCTTTTGAAAGTGAAGTGCTTGAAAAGTAAAGGTCCAAGTCGACATTCTAATCCACTTGGTTTAACAAACCAGTCCTGATTCATAATAAAGTAATGTACACAGGGAAAGACGATAGAAAAGACATGAACTAATGTACAAAAACTAAGACATTCCCTATATCAAGATCCATTTGGAGATAATTCAAGTCGTCAGGTTTCTTTGGACCTGAAACGTTGACCCTAGACAAAGTATTTTATACTCCAGATTCTACTATAAATGCCCATCCGTGTAACTGGGAAACCAAGGTTTTCCAGTTTCAAGTTTTTTTTTTTTTTTTCCTTACGGAATTCCAGTACAGCTTTCTGCCCACCATGGACATGGACATGAACAAAGACGACCCTATTTATGAATATGAAGGGATTGATGAAGATGATGTTTTCTTTGCTGAGATTAGAAGACAGATTCTACTTTTAACAGCAGATGACGAGGATTATCGAGAAACTAAAGTTCTCGATTCCATCAGCGCTGTCGCTAATAAACCAGGATCAAGCAGAGCAGTTGGTAATCTTTCTTCGTTACAACATGGAAGCTATTTCAGTTGGTTGGAAAGCGAGAATACAAACTCAGTACCAACTTGGCTTGCAAACCTGTGGAGAACTGGCAATGGAACTGGAGTGTTTATTCCCCACATCTCCAGAAGACGCCAAAGGCCAGGTATGCACCAATTCTAAGGGCCATATCATCTTATGAATCATTTCTCTTCTATTTTCCGCAGATTCCAGTTTTGGCCATCAACTCGGAGTGTCTTGAAATGACTATATCTTACCTGGTAATTTGCAGGAAGGATGAACAAGAGAAAAGTTTACAGGCCAATAGATACCAAACAATATTGAATAAGCAAAACCCAACGCTGTATCAACTGGCTAGGAATTCAACATCGTGGTTTCAGATGCCTTATTTCTTTAAATAAGATGCTGTAAATAAGTTCGTAAATTACTTCCATTTATTGATTACAATAGAATCTTGTAATATGTGCTTTTACTACAGCAGCATGAGGACAAGAATCAAAATATGAATAGCTTAAAAGCATTTAACCATTCTGATTTGAATGATTACCATACTTTGAGATGTGGCCAATACAGGGAACTGACATGCTCTTCTAATCTTGATCGTTAAAAACTTTCAAGCATTGAACGATTTATGTTAGCATTGCATAAGGTTAATATCCCACATAAGTTTTGGGAGGATTTGCCTCACATGTAAGATTACTACCTACAATCACAACACATGCTCAGATTCTACTTAATATACAGCACTCATCTTAATACTGCCATTTCCATAGGCCAATAGGCGGAAACTTTCCTAAGGTGAACTCACAACCACAGCAACCAAAATGTAAGCAACCGTGGGATATTTCATATCATGCTTCACCGTCTCCATTTCAGCATCTTCAATGGGTTCCAAAAGGTGAAATAACAGATACCGTGCAAAGCATTAATCAAATCAAGAAGAGCTTCATGGAATTAAAGAATATCAGTTTCTAGGTCGGGCTAACCATAAAGAGCTAAGTGCCCGAAGCCGAGAAGTAAAATCGCTAATAACTAGAAGGGCCCGAGCTGCTTGGCGAGTGGTCAAAATTCGATGCATTTGTTGCAGAGTTTGCTGTCTCAAAAGGTCAGCCTGGAAATTTAAAAAACACTAGTAAAAAACAGCTATAAGCACTTAAATTCATAGTTATTTTATGGGTGAAATGGTAAGTTGTTTACCTGGTGAAGGAAGTTCTCTAATGTGGCAAGCTTGCCCATTGCAATTGCCATCTGGCCCATGTAGTCTGCAACATTTCCAGTAGGCGTAGGACCCAAACATGAAGATGAAAGGGTGTCTACCAGAGACTGTTGCAAAGCTTCCATTCCTTGCGATAAGGCATCTTCGGCCTGTTGAGACGACTGCTGCAGATTACATATGCCCATTAATTGTTGGTCTGTCAAAGGCTCAAGGTGGTTTCCCAGGATCTGAGTTCCAACATCAAAATGTCATCAACCCAAACAAATATTTAAACAAAACTTGGAAGCACGTTAGATTATGATAATAGGACCAAAATATCCATCACTAAATCACCTTTAGAAGTTCAGATGAACGAAATCCTCCCAACCACATAAAACATCTCTCTGCAGGTGTTTTCCACATACCAGAGAGCATGTGAAATACATCTGCCTTTGCACCAATGCTTTTTAGCCTGAAAACTTCATCATAATGTGCCATAACACCCCCAACAAGAATGCACAATTCATTATCTCCCATATGAGAATTTACGGCTGATCTTAGGTCATTTATGAGTCGTTGATGTTCATCAAGCCAGCGACCATACTCCATGTCAAATGCCAATGCCGCTGGAAGCATAACAACCATAGTCCATGTGAGAAAATCATCGTTCAAAGGATAAAAATGAATATGTTCTCTCTATAGTAATCCACACAAGCTTTCAGCTATCAGTAGATCTCCTACTGAAACCACAAACACCAACAACACTAAAGAGAAAAAAATTTTGCCATTAACATGTACAAGCAAGCTACCAACTACAAGCTCTGTACAATAGTAAAGGTGTTTGTGCCTTTTACTGACGACAAATCACGCGGAAAATGCAAGCAAATCTAACAGTCATAATTATCAAATACTAAAATATACCTCTCCCAATGTTATGATGCCAGGGACCAAATAATTATAAATTATAATTGTAGGGAAATCACACAAATACAAAGTGGGTGTAAGGATGATCAATAATTCAACATTATGTTCTTTGTATGCAATATTAACAACAACGCGGTGAATACAGTCCCTTTTAGGCAGCACATTTAGCAGCTCTTGTCCAAAAATTCTTGTCGCTGCTACAATCTCAGTCGACATGCAACCAGCATTGCCATCAGTGACTAGTGTGTTTTGTGGTTGAACCACTACTAAATAACTCTACCACTTTTTAAGTACTCCAAATAAAACTCCTTTAGGATAGCTTTTAGAGGTGTGAATGAAAAACTACTAAACTGTTAACACTATGAACTGACACCGAAAACAATATCTATAATCTCCTCACCATTTCCCATAGCTGAATGGCCATGGTCCCCAGAAAGCCCAGATGCAATAAAAATACCCTGCATTGGAACATGAAACTAATTAGGAACAAAACTGCTTTGGCTTAAACACCAATAATAAATATGATAACCTTTGAATCTATGCCATAGGATTAATAAAAACAAAAGAAATGGAAAAGAAGGTGCATCCTGAACTGGAGATTGTAAATTTCCTCCCTTTAAACCCCACCCTTCAATAAAAAGAGTTCATTATCATGCCTGCTGTCGTGCTCTTTGAAGCTCTTGCTCCAGTTCTGTAAGCCTAAGTCGACTAGTCTCAAGCTGCTGGACATATACCTATCCAAAAAATGATATCGATAAATGATCCAAGCATGCTTCATTGATTAACTTATAATGACAAAACGAGGCAGATGACAAAACTAGTTTTTACATATACCAAAATGCAAAAAAGAAATAATTGAATAAATAATCAGGGGAAATAAAAGCAAGTACTGCATTTCCATACACATCACTAGAGTCATGCATTAGTAAAACCAATTGATAAGGGGTTAAGTTACCAACACTTCTTCCTTTCTTTTTCTAGGCTGTATTCTAACTGAGATATAGAAAAGCAGTATATCAAAGAGAACCCTCATATCTTTGTATAGGCAGACAATAACCGTGCAGGACAAGTAGAGACTTTCTCATAGAGGAAGATTGCAACTAGTAACTTCAACTCAAAGTATATTCACAAGGACTTGAGCCAGTTGCGTGGGTACTAAAGCATTTCTGTTAAGTGTTAACCTCTCACTTTCACATATATTTCTAGTTGGAATTAAACTTGTTTTGCAAAAGTTAAATCAAAACAGTCACTTTAAAAGTCACTTAGATTTTGCTTCAAATGTCTTACACATCTATTGTCAACAGCATTCCATTAAGGACAAGCAGATAAAATATCTTTCCCAAATGTGATACCCAGGATATTTTAGTAGTGGTGCCCTTAAGAATTTGCCTTAGTTTAGGACCTAATGAACAAATAAAGCATTGAAATCGAATGCAACGCATCCTACCCTTCCCATACATTTGCAAGGCATCAAATTTTCAACTCTTTAATAATGACCCCCATAATGACAAATCCTTGACTTCTAGAAGGCTAATCACTATAAAGTACCATGTTATTCCCAAGTTTCACGGATCACAATATCAGATGAATCGAATCTGCTTAAAGTTGAATAAAAACACCGGAAAAACAGTGTATCAGACAGCCCTTGTATTCCATTTATCCAGCATAGATAAGAAAAACATAATAAACAAACAAAATACACATTACTTTTTTCCTCAATCTACTCTTCCTTGCAGCTTCTCGATTCTGAGCAAGCCTGCGAAGTGTCTGAAGAGAGAAACAAGTAAGAAGTCACACAAATAGCTTTCAAATATTAAAAGTGATTCCACAACAACTTCAGAAATGTTAAACAACCTTTTGATCACCACTTTTTGACTTGGACTGTTCCATAGAATCCACCGTTATAATAGCTCCATGTTGAACTCCATGAAGCTATAACACCATTAAGAATTAAGAACCCACTATCACAAGTTAATTATATTCAACCAAAGCCAAATAATTTAGAACATTGGTACTCAGATTAAAGCAGCAATTCATTATCATAAACAATTAAGCATTGCAACAATTCTTTTAACCAAATCTGTTTGGTCAGCTAACAACAATAATTGTGAGCCACAAGGTTTACAAAATCAGTTTAAAAGATGATCGGTGTCTAACTAGGTTCAGGCAGTCCTGTTAGGAAGTCTTCGTTACAATCACCAAAAACAAGCATGGCTTTCTACTATACCGAGCAAAATTTTAGAACAAAACATGACTCTAATACAATGCAAATTTCTACCCTAATAATGTTCCCATTGCAACTACATACAAAGAAAAGAAAGAAAGAAACAGAGACATAACCTGGCTTTTATGGTCATTGTCAACCTCAGCAGAAGTGTCAGTCTGTTGGCTATTATCGGCAAGGCAAGACTCACCCCAGTTTTCAATATGGCCATTTCCCAACGAGGCACCAAAATTTGGCACCTTCTGGTACATGAATTGCCCTGTATCCAAACACCCCCTTCCACTTGAAGCTATCTCTAGTGCACCAATACTCTGCAGGAAAGCAAAACCATTTGCGAAGAACATCAAAACTACAAGAAATATAAATGCTTATCACTTATGTTCAAAAAATGAGGTTGGTAAAGGGTTGAGTACCGTATTCAAGGCGCCATAGTGCAAGCTATTAGCAACAACAGCAACATTGCTGGATTTTAAACTAAAAATGGAGCCTACAATAAATTTTTATAAACAGAGAAAGTAGTTAGAGAGGCTGAAAAATCCCAGAGAGTAGTTGAGAAACACGGGAAAAGCGTATATTTTTAGATATATATATATATATATATATATATATATATGAAGAACAAAGAATACTTGGGCTTAAATCAACAGCGTCATCGTGCTGAAAAGCAGCAGCGGGATGATCAAGCTCTCCAAGATCCGCGAAACGCGTCTGGTGACGGCTATTACAATCGTCTCCTCTGTTTTTAAATTGAAACAGCCACCGAAAGAGTCAGATCAAAGAATGTTTCTTCCTTTGTACTACTACAACAGAAAAAAGCAGCCACTTTCGTTTCCTTCACATACACCATATAAACGTATAACTATTGCCTTGTAATCAAAGACATGCACTTCCACCAAAACATAAACCCAAAACTATGGCTTTACGAGAAAGTAAATTTACCTCTGAAAAAAAGAAGAGTGGCAAAACATGTCTGGGTTAGTAGGAAATGCAGCTTTGAAGCTCTGCATTTTTTTCCCCTCTTTTCCTATAAAGCGAGAGTCTGTTGCCTTCCTAAGAAAGGAAGGTATGAGAGAAAGAAGTGGGAGAAAATCCTAACGGGAAGGATCTTTAATGGCGGAAGGATATCGTATCAATACATGTCTTTTTCCTTTGGCTGATATCAGTTTTAAAAAACATATCAGGCTTTTTTATTATTGCGTTAAGAGTTGGGATTTTAGCTTCCCAATAAAACCCCCACTGTTTTTCCTGCAACACTCCCTCATTCTCCCATTGCTGTGCGTCTGTTCCACTCTCATTTCCTTCTTTACTGTCAACTTTTTTCTATATTTTTTGCCTCCGCCAAAATGCTAGAAGATTTAGCAGCAACATTGGTCTCAATTTCAGTTCATTTTTGCAGTGTTTAGAATCTGGAAAGCAGAAAAATGGGAAAACAAATAAATTTCCTTTTTAATTTTTTTTCATCCATTCACAATACTTGTTCGTTGGGAAATTAATGTAATGTTGAATTCATGGACAGTCTATCACATATTTCATTTTAAATTACAAGTATATTAAATTCTAATAGCTTAGAGAGTCACTGTTCTTGTCTTGATAGAAAAGCTACCAACACTTTTATCAAATAACTTGATAGAAATTCACTTGAAGGAAAAAAAAATTAAGATTTGATTTGTTAAGAGGAGACTGTGGTTCACAGTTTCGTAAGGGGAAGTTGACAAATCATAGTATCTAAATGATTCAAAATCACTGACTAGATTCGTTCTGGTCTTAAGAACATTTTTTTTTTTTTAATACATGAAATATGAATAAACCCCAGTTTAACAAGAACCAAAATTTGAAACCCAATCCTGCAATATGAGCCACTCGGACAAAGCTCGCAACTCAACTATGCAGTGACATTTCTGAAGGCAAACGCTACGCTTAATTTTAGTTGTAATGCATTATTAATAGCATTTACATGCATGCAATGCAACAATAATACTAATAGCAAACTAGTAATGCATTTGCTTGTGTCGTGGCTTTCATTTTTGCACGCTCTGTACATATGAGTGAGTAGTAAAGAAGCCCACTGCCCGAGACAATAACCCCCGGCCCAATCCTTGTCTTCGCCTCTATCTCTCACCTCAATTGGTTCTCTCTCTCTCTCTCTCTCTCTCTCTCTCTCTAAGCCGCTGGGAGAGGCAGATGAGGAAAGAGATGATTCTTACATCTCTCTAGACTGTGTCTACAGCTACTGGCTGTTTTAGTAGTAGGCTCAGAAACAGCTGCCTTTTCTTTTCTTTTCCATGCTGTGCTCTGCTGCGCCTTTGCTTGGATTCCTTTTCTTTTCTTCTATTATTATATTCTGCTCTCCACAATTGGTGCACTGTTATAAGTAGACTCTTAATAGCCCTGCGAAGAGTGTCTGCGCAGCTTAATGATGTGACGGTGATGAGATGTCCTCATAATTTAATCCCCGGTAAATAGTACTTGTTCTTGTTTTCTTTCTGAAATGGAGAAAAAAATAAACATGAACTTTAATAAGCTTTTCAATTCAATTCGGTCCATTTAAAACAAGGGGTTTGCTTGAAAGCAACCGTTTGGGTATGGAAGGAACCAACCAAGGCCGTCTTCAATGGCAGTTTTTTAGACCAGAAGAGCAGGCTATATTTATTGTTTTTATTAATTAGATTTTGCTTTTTGTGGGTTTAAAATGCTTCCCCCTGCACTGCTATCTCCTTCACCAGGCTGTGTCTGGATACCATATTACATTTTAGTAGTAAAACAAATATATATAATATATTTTTATTAATTACTAGTATTAATGTGATTCACAGTTCTGACAGAGTTAGAAGAGTAAAAGATTATGACGCATCTGATACGGCAATCATATTGTTATGACGTGCCTGGGTATATCTGGCGATGCCTTTCTTTGGGCGTTTGTTTATTATGGGGTTATCAGTTATGGTTATATATGATGTACTACTGCTGCTACTACTACAAGGTTAGAAGAGTAAAGTAGGAGGGAAACTGAAAAACGGGTATTTGCCTGTTTTTGTTTCCTTCGAACTTCAAAATCTTTCTGCCTCTGTGGCTGGTTGCCTGGCTGATGTATTGTCTGTCACATGAGGCTGAGGGTGAGACGTTGCGGACTGAGGGACCAGGCAGCGAGGAGCTTCCTCTCTTTCACTTACTCCGAAATTGGAATTATGTGACGATGCCTTTTAAATTATTTTCCAGCTCTTAACTCCAAATCCATGCAGCAGCAGCAGCAGCAACACTCCTTTATTTTCCTATTTCTTGCTAATTTGACCGTGGGATATGGGATCTGTCGCTGCTTACTTGCCTTCCTGCAGTATCTTTACTCTTTTATACCGCTGATTGATGCTTGCCCTCTTACAATCTCTATGGCTTTTTCAAGTAGTGTGATATGAAATATCTACAATATAAACCTGAGTGTCACCTTCTTTTTTTTCTTTTTTTTTCCTGGGATTTGGTTACTACTCTTCTCTATTGCTAACATTAATTCTCTCATTCAAATTATTATTAATTACATATTTGTGTGGATATAATCAAAACCATACCAACAAGAATTTTGCTCCCTTTTCCACTTCAATTATTGCACCTCAACATTTTGTTATAGATTTGATAACCATTTACAAATCATTAAAAGGTCTTCCTTTGTCTCCAATATCTCCCAACTTTGAAATGTGTTGATCCAAAACGTGTCTATTAGCTCAAATTTGAGTCGTTACTTTTTAGAAGCAAAAGTCACGTTAGTTTCAAATCATAAAAAACATTGAAAGCAAGCCTGAACTTAAAAAAAAAAAAAAAAAAAAAAAAACAATATTTCATCGTTAAAAATTAGATTAAGACTTTGTAAAGAAAAGGGCCATCATTTTTAAAAGATAAAATTATAAAACAAGCTCAAACCTCAAAACGAATAATAATTTATGACAGATATAATATCAATAATCTTTGAAATGACAGATACACTGAACGAAAATTAAAGAAAAAGAGATATTGATTAAGACAGATTTAGCTTCTCCTGCTTTTACTGTTCTATCGAATACAATAGAATTTGATATCTCCCATGCGCCTCTTTCTGTGTATCTATCCATTCCGCTTTCCGCACCATATTTCTGAATCCCATCATAGTGTAGGCGCATACGAAAGGAAGACACGTAGAAGCAAAGGAATGGGGCTTGCATTTGTTGCTTGATCAGAACAATTGGTCAGCACATCTGCCACCTCCGTAGTTGAGGGTTGAAACTCGAAATCTTCTCATAAATCACCGGCAACAATCAACCATATTGCAACCCTACTTTGGGTGTAAATTAAGTGTACAACTTTTTAGTCATGGACCATCACAATTAATTTTTCTAGCATGCAAAAGGTAAATTTCTGTTTCAGCCCAATCTGCCATAAATCAGGCGTTCAGCTCCTCACCGAAATCCAATTCCTAGCTGGCACATGACGTGAGCCTTTGACATTTTCACTATAGTGTCGGAAACCAGCCGAGCCTTCATTAAGTTTGCTATCAAAAACATAATTTGGAACATGATAATAACATATGGCTTTACTCGCTTGGCGAGTAAAACTTTCTTTGCATTTTTATTAGGCAACGTGAAATATCACAACCATTTCCAAACAATCTACAAAATCCAATGAACTCGAAAAGATACTAATAACCTGTTGTAGCTTGCAACAAAGACAAAAGAAAGAACTAAGTCATTTATATTTGAATAGTAATTTAGAGTATGAATTACACTTGAACATTTTGGTTACTATAGGTAAAGTTTTCAAAGATGGAATGTATCTTGCGTGTGGCTGTCAAGCTGGCTGTGAGTCAATACTTCCCTGGCTCGAGCACTCCTATGCTGAAGACGCTGGTGCAGTGTCTCCGACATTTGGTTAAAGAACTGAGGATCCCATCTTTGAATCAAGGACGGGTCTTCTGCATAACAAATGTATATAGATGTAACTGCGCTTTCGACAACAACCATTGCAAGTCCAACCTGGAACAAGCATTTTCCATATCTTAATCTTCAAATAATAAAGGAAGTGGCAATAAGCCTGATCCTAAAGATTTGATTATTAGCGGTAATAGAGCGTATGCACATTAGCCCTAAAAAATAGGGAACAAGGATTTCCAATTGTATTAACAATAGGGATAAATATAGTTGAAGAATAGAAAACACACTAACCAAGACCATTCCCATCAACATTGCAGTGGACCCCACCATGATCACTTTGTCCCTCCATGCAATCCATGTCCAAACACCAGCACAAGTTCCGGTGATAAGCCCACCCAAGACAGTACCCATCAGCAGAACAGCACCAGAACTATCATAGGCAACTAGTGCTTCAACTCCAGTTGACTGGAATAACTCCCAGGCATCCCTTGCCGATCGGTTAAAACCTTTGCCATAAACAGCTATCTGGTAGGAACAAATCATGCAAAACCATACTATAATAGTGCAAGATTCTAGGAATTTATAGCAGCAGACACTTTGTATCGATTACTATGAATAATGCCAGAAATCAACTGTTCAAGTTAAAAAAAAAAAATCTTCCTTGTGGCAAAACATGTCGTCCACCATCCAATTGCAGAAGGAAAATTCTTTTTCTCTTGCCCGGAAAAATCATGGGATAAATGGAAACATTTAGAATAGAAACAATCTCACGCAACAAATTGACCTAAAACCTTTACCCTATATTTGGATCAGGGTAAGGGAAGGGAAAGGAAAGTAAAACAAGGCAAAAGGGATTCCTTTCACTTGTTTGGAAAAAACCATTTTTTTTATCCAAAGGAAAGTGAAGAGCAGGCTATACCCCCCCTCACTCGAACAAACAATGTCTGAGTTACAATTCTGATGTGCCCCTTAGATACACGAATGCCGTCAAGCAGTCAATATCTGCGCTAATTTAAAAAGGCTAAGATCATGGATGTAATGTTGCTATACGTGCTCTAAAGAATAAGTTACCAAATACTTAAGAGAGATAACCAAGAGAAGGGCGTAAAACTACCTGGACATAGGCATACTTATTGAAAAATCGAACAAGGGTCTCCACAAGTTGAAACAAAAAATCAACACAGCAAAGCAAACACTCATTGTTGCCAATTTTTGACCGGAATCCCCTGATCTGAAATGTATTGTGAAATGAAAAAACTGAAAATAGAAGGCATTCATTTGAATCTTGAGAATGAAATTATTGAACCAGTTGACAAAAGCAAATGCTGGTGTGCATTACCTCCCACCGCAGAGTCCTAATAGCAGCCGTGAAAAGTGACCCATAGCAAATGCTTCCAAAAGATGTTGTTACAGCATATCGTAGAGATTTCATCAATGAGTTGGGAGGCATTGATGAAGCATTTCGACCACCATGAATAAGAACAAGAAACACCAGCCCAGACACAATAACATGTACAGTATTGCAGAGGACAGCACCAGTCCAAAATAAGCTTACAGAGAGAACCTGCAAGTACCAATGGGCCATTATTAGTTTTATTACTACTTACTTGACCATTTTCTAATAGCAATCTCCTGCAATTCTCGTTGCAGTAACAACAGATGGAATTGAGGGCAAAACTTGCCAGCTCACCACAAGAAGCCACCAGCGTCCAAGGTCACCCCTGCTTGAAGCCACAACACCAGCTGCTCCAAAAGACCATATGCCCATCCATAAAAGCATGACTGCCATAAATGCATATGCTACTCTCGTAACTTCAGGAAGACTCCACACCAACTTTACAGCCTTTTGCAAGACCAGCATGGTGAATGGAAGTCTGTCGAAAGAGAAAGGAAAAAAAATCTAGTCAAAGCAGACTTCATAATATGATTATTCCAAACCAGAATTATCCACTCCTAACTGCATTGAAATGAACAGAGATCCACAAACCAAGACTTGATATAAGCATGCTAATGATTCACCAGTATAATGACTCTAGACAAGATAGTATATTCATGGCCAGTTTGTTGGATGGAATGGAAACTTGATAAAACAATTTATAACCATATAAATTAGACAAACCAAATAGAGCTCTTGGTTGAGTGAACATTTAAAATTAACCTACTAAGCAATGACTACTTCACAAATCACAAGCCAATGTCACCAATAATTTCAATTTCCATTAAATTGATCCTCACTGAGTTAATAAAGTTCGTACAAACTCATTAAGTCATCCTTCTCCTTATTCTACTACAAGTATCTCAACTGCAAAAGCCAAGGCTCCAGTATATTATTACGAATACCTCCTTGTACTCAATACAAGCCATAAAAAACAAAACTTTCACATTTCAATTGCTAAAAAGGTTATTTCACATCTCAATAGAACCATCAAGTTTCAGCAGTCCAATGTATCTTACAACTGGAAATTAATCAATTTATTCAATTGTCCAAAAAGTAGAGTAAATTCTATAAAAACTAAACAAGGAAATATTTCAGTCAACAAAAGATATTTTGAACAGTAATTTAACAGATCCAGGAGTTGTAACCTGTTTCTTTAATCTCTTTCAACATCCAACAATGAATAAATCCTAGATGACATATTTCTTAATTACCAAAAAAACAGCCCTAGTTCATACCTGTCTATAACTGATATAACATACAAGAACTGCACCGCAGCACCAGTTGCAAATGCCACACCCCAGAAAAATTGTTCGCACCAGAAACATAAAACACTAATAACAGCAAGGTATGTTGTCAAAATGTGAACCGAAACCTTCATCATTTGGTTCGCACGTGAACCAAGCAACAACAACCAAATCCATCCAAGAACGGTCCCAACCCCACCAGCAACGGCATACTTGGGCCAATAATCCTCCGTCAATCCATTATTATTCTCCCAAACCCGATTGGTATATTTATCAATGTTTAACCTATCTAATTTCTTAAACCTATTGAGTCCAAGAATCGTGAGCGCAGATCCTAACACAATCAAATGAATTATGAATATTGCTAACCAGAAAACATCACGCCAATGACGCAACTCTGGAGAAAACGTTTGTCCAGCATCTATAATTCTCTCATTCCTCCCTACATTCTGATAAAAAAGGGCAAAAAATTTAGAGAAAAAACGAACTTATCAGAGTAATTCAGTCATTGACTTAAAAAAAAACAGTCGGATCATTAACATTTTCAGACTTCTACAGCCTTATTAAAAGTTTAAACTAGTAATAAAGCAAAAGGGTTAGAGCCATTGATAAACAAGAGTTCGAGACTTTAAAACCAGAAAGTGAATATTTTACTGCATAAACCACTAATTATTAGTCTAAATTAAATGTCAAAACGAAAGAATCATGAGAAGAAGGTGAATACAACGTAATCAAACAACTGAAGATCATGATTTAAAAAAAACTTGGAAATTCAGATTATTAGTTTGTCGTACAAAATTGAAATCAACAAGAAATATAACTGCTTCATGAGAAAGAAAAAGAAAGGGGAAAAAAAAAAGATGTGTTCGACTAAAAGGATAGAAATTTGACCAGAAATGAAGTGAAAGAAATGGGAGGAGAATGATTAAGGTATACCTGATCGACGGTGGCGATGGAAGCAGAATCAGAGGAAGACGAAGAGATGTTAGAGTCGCTCATGGAGGAGAGAGGAGACGCACACTTTGCTCAATTGGATTAAAGCATCGCTTTTTCAGTCAATTCTTAAAGGTTGAAGCAAAGTTTTAAGTTTTATAATCAACTCAAGATTTTGTCAAAGTTGAGGAAGAAAACGTGAAGAAGAAGGTTTGATAATAACGGTGAAAAGAGGAAGAAAGGTCAATGGAGTAGACCAGGGCTTTTATCTAAAGAATTTTAGTTGTGAAAAGGAGAAATTTGGGGAGGAGCAAGGGGAAATGGAGGAGGGGACTATTATTGCTATTAATAATAATTAAATTATTAATAACTAAATAACTGAAAGTTATCAAGAAAGTTAAGTGATAAGAAGTTTGATCGGCTGATTCGCCTGTTTGTTGTTGATTGGCTGTTTGCGTTTGAGGTTGCCGGGGAAGAGGGGGGGAGCTTTTGTTTGGCGGTTTAAAGTTCTATGATTATGAAGTTTTAAGTAAAAATATAAACTGAAAGTCAAGAAAAAGATGTTTAGGTAAAGCAAAAATTAATTATCAATATTCTCCACAAATATGCAAATAACTTGTGTACTTATTGAGATATAAAATTAATCTTATTTTATGTATTTTTAAAAATTTTTAAATTTATTATAGTTATTTAATTTGTTCTTGTTATTTTATATTTTATTTATGTAAATTATAAAAATCAAATTAGAGTTAATTAATTTAATAATTTTTTATATAAAAGTGTTAATTATTATATATATTAAAAATAATATATTCAATTGATATAATAAAAATATCATATTTATTTAAAACTTAATGTGAAAAAAATTGGATTATTTGTTATATCCAATAATCAATTTACAATAATGATGGATCATAAATAATACATTAAATAATCTTTAAAAATTACTTTAAATATATTTATACAACAAAATTATAGATGTTATTTAATTAAAAAATACAAACATCTTTTTAACTTAATAATTAAAAATACGTCAAACTAACATTAAACTTAAGTCCAAATATCTTTTTTCTCTAATTTATTATTATATTATTATTGCCTTCCTTATAAAAAAAATAATTAAAAAACTTGTTAAACGAAACTCATTTTCCATTTATCCATTCCATTTGACTGTCTGTCCCCAAGAAAAGATACTGTTTTAGGAATAGGATTCCGTTTCCATGTAGGCCAGAGATTTGAGTTCCTACCACGCGGCACTTCAATGTCTTTCAGTTGCCATGCCCATGAGCTACAGGACGATGACAACAAGCAACCCATCGCAATTTGCATAGAGGTGAGACAGAAGGATCCCATTCCCTGGCATAAGCCATCTATCTCTTAATTGAAAATTAAATATATACATATTTTTTAAATAATTGAAAGACATAATTGTCTGTCTAAGTTCTTCTGTTAACTTCCTTCCTCTGTTTGTTTCTATAGTGGAATTTAGCTGTTCATGCAATTGTTTTATACTTTGTTTTGTTCTTTCGACCTTAAACAAATCAATGTCTTATCTCCAGGATTCTCTTTGTCGACCATTTCCATGAGAAGTCTCAGAATCTTTTACAATTTCGCTCCTATTTTTTTCCTATTCTATGTGGCCTTTTTATTGCTTGCCCTTTAGCAAGCCCTCTTTCAAGTTCTGACATGTTTTCATTTTTCTTTTTGTCGATCTTCGAAGTTATATCCAAATTGAATTCTTGATTTTGATTGTTCTATGTTGTTCGTTTAAAAAAAATGGTTAGCTGCCTGTGGGAGAGCCGTGGCTTTGGGCTCACAGTTCTTGCAAAAGTGGGCTACACGCCGAAACCAACACGTTGGAACTCGTCCCAGCCCAAGTCCCAACCCACTTCATTTTTAGGCATTGAGTATTTAAAGCATACTTGTATAGTGGACGACAATTATTTAGTGATATAACTACATATATCTTATCAACAAGTTGAGGTACATTTTACTTGATTTTTACTACTGTTAATCTTGGTCCCATGTCTCTAAACGCCATTGTCACATCCTAATGAGCATTAAAGCCGGTGATTTAGTTAGCCATAGAAAAGTATTAACCTACTAATAAAATATAAGAGGTTAGTTATAACTTCTTTCCTCTATGGGCCCAAATGCCATGGGACTGCACGTGAACTGCTCCAATCGAATACTTGTCTCGATATTTGTCTTCTGAGAAACCTTACAAAATTTAAAGGGCAATATTTGAAGGCTTTATCGATAAATACAAATTAAATTAAGGCCACCTTTAGAATGAATAAGGTCAAGGGAAAACGCCTTTTCCTTTTTTTTTTTTTTTTTTGTTTAATTCAGAAAAAATTATTAAAAAGAAAACAAAATTAAGGCATCTGACCAGCCATATAAGCACTGACACCATACAAAATTATGTTTCATACATCGAAGCGAGAATCTTTCTTTCAAATAAACAACATTGTAACGGTCACATATCAACAATCTTTTTGACCCTACCTCCACCGTTTTCTCCTCGTGCATTCAATTAGTTTACTATACATGCCACTACTGCCGACATTCATAACGTCGCCGCTTCCCTTGCCCCGTCCCATCCAACCCACCACCCACCCCGTCACGACGCCAAGTTGCTAATCTAATCTTAACAGTTGTGGAAAAATTGAAATGGGCCCACGCGGTAAAAAGTTCCTCTTTTTTTTTTTTTTTTTTTCACGAACGTGAAAATCGTAAACAAATGAAATGGTCAAAAGATTTCCAAGAAAACTAATTTCTTAACATTTGTTGGGCACGAAGCCTACGAGGGAGTTGCCTAGATCGAAACCGACACGTGTTCCCTGCTGCTGCACGTTCCCGATGATTGATAACGACGAGGAGGTTGGTGCAAACGCGAAACAGAAGGTTCCAACAGAGTCAACCGGTATCATGTAGTTCTTCGCCGGTAACGGTAAAGCTTTCCCATCAGGGAAGTGAAACGACACCGTCGGCACTTCCACGTTGCTCTTCGTAGACAAATTGTAGCACGTATCAAACAATGCCACGCTGTCAGTCGATGGCAAGTTCTTTGCCCCTTTAACGAACGCGTCGCGGAGAACCTCATAGGTGTCGCTCTGCAACCGAGTCACGGCGGTTCCCGAGTCGATGATAATCCCACCATCACCTGACTCGTCCATTTGGAAAGCTGACTTAGGAATCGGAAGCAACTCGCCACCCACACTGATCCCGGTTAAACCAAGATAATAAAATGTGTCTAGCTGATGGTTACGAAGTAACGGAGCTGTTATGGCGTTAGGAGGGAGAGCCGAGTCGAATTCAAGAGTGGACGCCGAGTCAGAGTCACGATCCACGAGACAATAAGAGAAACTACTAGCATTAAGCTGTGAGGAAAAGGAGAGCGGGCCGCCGCCTAGACCAAGCAAGCCACCCGCCCCAATGAACAAGCCTTCGTTGGTATGGCCACAACCAATGGCTACATTATCGACAGAATCCGAGCCAAGGGTGATGGTTTCAGTGATAAAATCACCGACAGTGTAAGAGCCGTCACCGTAGGAAACCTCGTAGACACAGGTGCTGTCATTTCGACATTCGAAACTGTCAAGGTACTTGCATTGTTGTGTTTCACAATTTAGTGGCGAGTAGGAAGACGAGGAAGTGGGCTCGAATATTGGGTCGGATTGTTGATAACAATTGGCGCAGGGTGCACATTGAACCCAGTTGACATCACTGCCCGTGTCGAGTACCACATACACTTGACTCGGTGGTTTCCCGATTCCAACTCGGGAAAAGTACTCACCACTTCCTTGACTCGAACCGGACACAATAGGACTTTCTAGATCTTCTGCGGTAAACTCCAACCCATTAGCAAGCGGTTTGAGATCTGATCTTGAAATGCCGTTGACCGCCAGATCCAACCGAGTCGTGAGTGAGCTGACTCGAGCTGAGTCACGCTCGAGTCGGGATAAGGTTAATGATTTGTAATCAAGGTGGGAGCTTTTATGAATAGAAGCTCTTGAATGAATCTGAAGGGAAAGCGAAGATGAAGATGAAGTTGAGAGGCTTTGGTCTAGTGGGCTAAATGCAGGTTTTTTTGTGGGGTCAAATGAGAAGACATTTTTGGTCCTCTCAAGAGCTTCAACAACATCGAGAACCGTCGTCGGTTGGGGAATTTGAGGCAAGCTTCTAGAGCAGCCAACAAATGGAGCTATAAAGAAGAAACAACCAGCGAAGAGAATGCAAAATCGAAGCCCCATTTTTTTGTAAGCAAGAGAAGGAAGAGTGAGGATAGCTATTGTGTTACTTTGGTGGGTTTAATCGAGAATAGAAAATGGAGAAGCTTTGAGTGGTGTGGGAGCTGAAGAGAAAGGGCGTGAATTAGTATATTTATGCAACCAATGCAAAAGCCTGGATTCTTTTTGCAAAGGTGATATTATTCTTGGAAGCTGGGGGGGTCATTATCTTTGCGTGGTTTGCAATGTTGATTTTTATCCAAAATCATCCGGTTAATAAGCAGGATTTAGAGGCTTTTCAAACTTTGTAAAAAGGATTTTCCATCGTCATTGGCGTGACTTTCTCCAATCTCCATGTGGAAGGCTGGAATCCCATCGCTTTTGCTTGTCATTGTCTCTTCTCTCTTTTGACCATTTGTGGAATCCATTTGGCCCGTTGGACCACAGTTTCTTTATCAGAATGTATCATCAGGTCCGTGAAAGTTGAGAGCTAGCGAAAACAAAAAAAAGGTTAGGCTCTAATGTCTTTATATCTAGTTTCATTAATTTCTAGTGCTGGGATCTTGTAGTGTACTTAGAATTCTCAGCATTATTTAAAAGCAAATATATGTCTTCATCATATGTTTAGCTTATGAATTGTGATCATTTTCTCGTGCATTTCGAGTTTATGATTATGTTAGCTACACTTATGGTCCAAGTAACTTCTCTTTTCCCATGAAGCTTTGCGGATGGACCACCCTGCCTTCCCCAATGGGTTATTACTATTAGTGGTAGGGACGGGAGGTCACGTGAAAAAACAAAATTGCAACTGGGCAAGGAATTGAGTAGATTTATTAGGTTTAGACGTTACACAATTATATTCACAAAAAATAGGATAGGAAAAAACATAAAATATGATGTAAATAAAAAAATTATAAAAATATAATATAAAATATGAATATATTAAAATTTATGTAATAAAATTATTAATGTGTTAAAATTTATATAAACA
>JBBYHL010000005.1:12536775-12553809 GCA_038381835.1 Adansonia madagascariensis
GCGTCTGGACACAAAAAATGGCGTAACTATTGCACCCAGTTCGCGGGGAACATTCAAAAGCATTAAAGTGAAGAAGCAAACAAGCATGGCAGTTCATTGCAACTCCGTTCCTTTGTCTTGCAGACCATGGAGAAACAGAAGCCCCGGACCCTTGTCCACGCTCTTACCCACCCGTCTCTTCTCACTTCCTCAAGCCCGATTTAGCTTCCATTCAGATATATTAAAGCTCTCGACTTGCAGGTATAAATAAACTTAAAAGAAAAAGTACGAATCTTTCTGTTTGTTTAAGTGGATGCTTTCTTTTTTTTTTTTTTTTTTTGTGTTTTTTGGGTTGTTTTCCAGGTTGGATAGGATGGCTTCTGCTGTTGTTTCTGAAGAAAGTGCTGTTGGCTCCAGCTCTTCTGGCACTGATGTATTCAAGCTCACTTACTTAGAGGTGGGTTTTTCATTTGTAAGTTAAAAATTCAGTTAATTTGCACTTTTTCTTTTTGGTTGTTGAGATGGTTTAAATTTTTGGTTTTTAGGGAAATAGTTGGCTGTGGGATGTAAGTGGGGTGAGAATTTTGGTTGATCCAATTTTGGTGGGTAACTTGGATTTTGGCATTCCATGGCTCTATGATGCTGCCAAGAAATTTTTGAAGAATTTCAAGGTAATTTTTTGTATACATGTTACTGATCTTTCTAGCACTTCTTTATTTTTTCTTTATTTATCATTAATCAGCTTTGGTGTTTAATTAGTGTGCTTATTGTAATTGGAGTGCAACTTTATTTCTGCAGCTTGCTGATCTTCCTCAAGTCGATTGCTTACTAATTACACAAAGCCTTGATGATCACTGCCATTTGAAAACCTTAAAACCGCTCTCAGAAATGTCTACAAATCTTAGAGTCATTGCAACTCCAAATGCCAAGCCTTTGCTGAATCCTCTTTTCAGAAATGTGAGTTAAAAGTTTAATTTAGTTTTCCGAGGTTCCTGTAGGTATCTGTTTGTAGTTTTACTCTCCACTGCATCTTTGTGGTTTCATTCATGGAATATATCATCATAAATAGATGCTAGAGTTAAATGTAAATAAATCAGGACAAAATTCGACACTTTATTAAGCCATTCATTCACCTTATCATTTATAATCCTTAGCATTAGAATCTTTCAGGTCACATATCTAGAACCTGGTCAGGAGTCTGAAGTTGAATCAGGGAATGGTTCCAAAGTCAGAATTCAAGCTACTGCTGGGCCAGTTCTAGGTCCTCCATGGCAACAACCTGAGAATGGGTAAAGCTTTCCAAGCTTCAACTTGCAAATGTGACTTAAAGAATAATGCTTGCATCCTCCATTCCTGACCATTGGTACCTAATTAATGTCCCCCTTCTGGTATACTATATTATTTGCTTATGATTGAATTGACATGTAAGGTTTTTGCCACAATGGCTTGGCATTATGTGTTTTAGGTATCTCGTCATTTCTCCACAGGGCCAGTTGACTCTTTATTATGAACCTCACTGTGTGTACAACAAAAATTATCTCGAGAAGGAGCGTGCTGACATTGTTATTACCCCAGTTATCAAGCAGCTTCTTCCAAATTTTATTTTGGTTTCTGGACAAGAAGATGCAGTTCAATTAGCTAAACTGCTGCATGCCAAGTACATTATCTGAACTATTCATTGAAGCTAAGTCTAATCAACAATATTTTACTGTTCATATGCATATGCCATTTCCTTTCTTCTTCTTTTTTAGGTACATTGTGCCAATGAAAAATGGAGATCTAGATAGCAAAGGGATTCTTGCAAGCATAATTCAGGCTGAAGGAACAGTTGAATCATTCAAGGTCAGATTCCTGTCTCTTTCTTGAAAAATAAATGAGCCAAGGCCACTCTTAATTCAAGATATATCAGCATTGTAAGAGTCAGAAGTGTTATTTTTACTGAGATACTGTGCAAATATTTTATTGGTAGGAAGTGTTTTTGTTCCCAAGGATTAGTAAACCAATGCTTTCCTCTCCCCTTGACCCCCACTTTCTTTTATCAATTTTTGAGTTTTGAATAAAACTATCAGTTTTTTCTCTTTCCAGTGGAAAAGTTTTCATGGTTGATGATAAAAATGACTTTGTTCGTTTCCATTCTATGCTATCATAAAAAAAAAAAAAACTGGAATTTATTATGAGATGATCTTGTTCTTGTCTATTATAATTGTACAATTCACAAAGGATATGCTTTATCTCTTAACAATCTGCCCAAAACTATTTTTTTCTGGTTGCTAGTGCAAAGTAACACATTAGAAACCTCCTTATTTTATGTTAAACTTGAAATTTCTTTGAAGACTTTGAACATTATCATTGCATTTGCACAATGTGAAAAGCACTCTTGGATTATGTTTAGAGTGAGTATGGCGCTATGGCATATGCATTTTGGGTTAGAAGAAGATGGATCCGACTGCAAACAATGCCACATAGATCCTACATTTTCAACACACCAACCAAATCACGATATTGAGCTATGCCTTAAGTTTGGTATATGCATTGGTGCCCATCTAATATGGTCATCATGTTTATTCTGAATCCTTTTAGTGGGACATCAGCTAGCACTTTTCTCCTATAGGGGCCTAATTCCGCCTCATGTGTATTGACTCATAAACACCAAGAACATACTTGAATCTCTTGAATGCTGGAATAGTGTCGAATCCTGTGGAAATTGATCTAAACCTTGGAATTAAGTCTGACTTGTGATTTTCATCTGATTGACTTAGTCTAACCGATCTGCATTTATTTTATAACTCAGTAAATGCTAGTAGTTGCTTATGTAATATATATTCAAGTGCCTGAGAGATGTGTTTTCGTTTTCAAATGCAGGAGCTTTTGTCAAAGGAACTTCCAGATGCACAGGCATTAGAGCCCACCCCTGGTGTACCATTACAAATTCCTCCCCCTTAAAATCTCTCATAAATAATGCATCACATGTTGTATAATTTGCTAGTGAAACTGTGTATATCAGATAGTTTATTTATTAGGTCCCAGGCCTGCATGAAACCCCTTAACCACAGGGCATTTTAATCTATCTTTTACTGTCTGTAACGTATTTAGCAATCGTATCAGAGAAATAGATTCAAATCTTGTTTAGAGCAAACGAATGGGTCAAGCAGGCAGAACTGATAAAGAATCTGAGCCTGCCTAACGGCCTGTTTGTGGAACTCTGGGCTATAAAAACTTATGCATTGGGTACGGCCTGACCCAAATTGGAAATCACTTTTCGAGAACAACCGATACCTGTTAATTATCTTTATTTAGTGAAAAAATAATTTGTTCATTCATGTCATTTTTTAAAGTATTCAAGTGTATATCATCGTGTCTCATACCTTGTTTAAACCTGTTTTAAAATCTTTAAACGCCGCAGCGTTTTCTTGTCGTGTTATGCTATCATCATGTCCGAACTACAATGCCTTTTGTAATTCTTAAACAATGCTGGACTGTAGCCTCTAATCATTTTACTGATAAAATTTCATTCGCTAGTCCTTCCAAGAATTCAACGGAGCCATTAGCCATCCCCCTATAGAAGGCAGCCAAGGAATTTGCCATCCTGTGGGCTTCTTGGGGCTGCCGTGATTTTACTATTTTACAAACTCTTTTTAAAACGGGTGTTTGACTTTCCCACCGAATTTTGCTGTAATGTCGATGTATTCATCGCTATCTACCACGTTGTCAAACAGCTTTTAACGAAAATTAGGCTGGTGATCTTAATTAGGGTCTTGTCTTTTTGAAGCACGTTTGATCAATCAAATCTTTTTCACAACCCCTTTTATTCTCTATCATGTGATTCACGCTCAAGTACTTTTTGTTGTTCTATAATCAGACTTTTGGCCGTCGATGAAAGAACTTAGGATCAGTACCGTAGTAAAAAAAAAAAAAAAAATTGTTGCTGCGTTAATCATCAAAAAAAGAAAAAAGAAAGAAAGAAATTTGCTGCTGCAAACTAATGGAGAGTCAACAATGGATTTGGTAGCAACTGTTCTTTTCATAATGTACCCAAATTAATCTCACAAAAATTGCAACCAAAGAAATATTCAAATGTATTATATTATTAAATTGGAGTTGATTGGAATTTATGGCCACTTACGCCAATTTCACTCGAGTCAATCTCAAATTGAAGCAATCATGTATTAGTTGGCAATCACACAGCGATGGGATATTCATTATTCACACACTATCATGATTAATTAAGTTTAGTAAGGTGATAAATACTCAATTTATAATGAATTTCATTACTCTCTTCTCATATTATTGGAATTAAATAAGTATTTAACATTTTGTTCAGTAAACCAACAAAAAAAAAACAGAATAATCCTGGTTATTGTATTCTTATCATAGTTTTTTTTATTATAAAAATAAAAATAATTATTTCATTTTAACTTTTTATTTATTTTGATCACTCAAAACCAAAAAGAAAAATGTGATCTTAGCTGTAATCGCATAAAAAGAAATAAATGGTAATTGGGCCAATGACAATTTCATGTAATATAATAATATGTACATATGTACTGTAAGAAATGTTGACCTAACTGATAAGCATGTCTTAAATATGAGAATTGAATAATCTTATTTTTGGATCAAAGTTTGGTCCGTCGAATATTCTCAAAATTTGCGCTATGACTATTCTATGCTAATGCTATGATCAACAACAATAAACCAAGAAATGACTTTTTTGGTGTTATGTTGTGGAGTCTTCTTGCTTACCATTATTTACTATTATTATTATATTGTTAAGTTTTATAAGATTTGAAGAGTCATCTGGCCTTAGATTCAATGAAAGGACGCATTTCTCTAAAACCTAAACCCTCCTCCACCCTCTCCCTCCTGACCTAAGAAAAAAAAAACAATCAAACAAAGAGAATCCCCGACTCCATGGATCCACGATTCCATGTCTTAATTCTCTCTATCTCCATTCGCCCTTCAAATCTTCATTTTATATTGCTTTCCTTTAAAATTGGTTACCAATCCATATACTAGATCCAACGGATTCAGTCTAGTTCAGATTTTATAAATTTTTTTATTTATATTTGAGTCATATTACGTTTGGACTAATTTGAAAGTCTATTTCATTGTTTATAATAATATTAAAATGTTAAATATTATTTTTATATCATTATTTACTTATTTTTATAATTAAATTTAAATAAGATATTTTTATTATTAAGTAATAATTCTAGCTGCTATGTATGAATCCGTAAGAATCTTGCTTTTTTTTTTTTTTTTACTATAAGTCTTCAGATTATTATTAGTTTTTTTTTTTTTAACGAGTGTGTTTATTATTATTATTATTATTATCTTTGTTGGAAATTGTCTTTGATAAGAAAAATGCACCCATGTCTATGAGTTTAGAGTAAAAGCATTTTGTTTTTGATGTTTCATGAGATATACATGCACTCCTCAAATGTAAATTTAACTGATATTAATTGATGATAAATCTGTTGGTTGCAGTAATTTATTAAAAAAAAAAAAACAAAATAAACAGTTTTTCTCCATCCGGCAAACCTTGGTTGGGACCCGTTTGTTTGGTTTAAGAGACCCACTTGCACCGAATAGTACCTACTGATATTGATTTTAATTAAATTTCAATTGATATGGGAATCTTGGACAAGGAAAGATTCTTTAATTTCTTAGGATCAGAAAAATGTTCTTAACTTTCATGTTCCTTGCCTAGAAAGCTGTAGCTAGAAGATAAGTTAAACAATTAGAGAATATACTTTGGACAATAAGATGATAACATTTCTAATTTTATTCAAAATTTGAACAATAATAGATTATACATATAAATATTCTTCGAGAATGGAAGTGGACCCTTCCAATACTCCATAAACGGTGAGAATACAGTTCAATTTTACTTGGATTTTTTTTTTTAATCAAAAGAAAAGAATTGGGTTGGCTGTGAGAAAAAGTCTTTAGACATAGAAAATTAGGAAATGGGCACAAAAAGAAGCCAAGCAGCCTTGTCCAAATACCAAATTTGTATTTGAATAGTGTTTCTTCGGAGTCGGAGCCAATGAGCCTCGTTGGTGTTAGATTCTTCCCAAAGGTACACGTTTATAATAAGGTTAGCGGGATGGGATCAGATCAGATCAGATCGCCCACCGCCACCATGCAAACATCGAAGCTCGTTGTTGTGTTGTGGCCATGTGGGGCATGTCATAATTCGGATAGTAATCCTACCATTGTACTGTGATGTTGTACTACTACTACTACTACAACAACAATATCAAAATGCATACCACACTTTCATTAGTGGAGGTGATAACTGGTATTGCAATAAATAAATTGGGTTTTAATCTTATTTTCTTTTGGTTCAAATTTCTAAGTGGTTTGCTGAATAGGATAATTTCAAAAGGGTCGATGTGAATGTGATTATGAATTAGATTATGATATATATATATATATATATGTATATGTATTTATAATATTAGGATGATTTTCTGTATTTTTAATTTTAAGCGTGATTGAGTCGAATTATAATTTAAATTTTTTTTAATTTTAAGTTTAAATTTATATTTGACATGTTTAGAACTGTCTATTTAAATTTAAATTATTATTCATCACATTAAAAAATATTTTTATTAATATTTATATATTTTATAATTAAATTTAAATAAAAATATATTATTTTAATTTAAAATTATTATTACAGATCGGATTAATCTGAAATGAAAATATTTGGGCTCGAGTCGTGCTTGTCGGGCTCTTGCTTTGGTCTATCCACTGCGCCAGTGGACTCGGGTTTTCTTTTATAATTTTAATTATATTGAACAATAATTATTTATTTAAATACCTTTAAAAAATTTTTAATATATACTAAAAATAAATTTATTTTTATATACAGTTAAATATTTTAAGTTACATATTTTTTATAAATAAAAAATTATTATTAAATCATTTTTTAATTTATGAAATTATTTTTCATACTTCCAAATTCATTAAAAAATTTAAATCAATTTTTTTATCAATCAAATTTCAGTTTTTTCAGTTGTAGGAGTTTAAATCGACCAATTACCCTAGCCAGTATTTCTTTTATATTCTCAATTAATAAAAATAATTGCAAATATTTTTCTGTTTCCTTATTAATAACTATTTATTGTAATAATAGCATATAGTAAATATTTTAATTTATTAGTTCATTTTGCACTTATTTCAAATTTTTTCTCTCTTTAAGAAGAAACATTTTCTTTCCTAATTAACAATTATTTATGAAATGATAATAAATAATAAATATTTTTTTTATTAATTGATTTGTGATTCTCCAAAATTTTTTGCTCACAATATATATATGATTAAAAAAATAATATATGTGAAAATTAGAATTCACCAAGTATTTTAATTTATTAAATAAGTTTTAAAAAGATAAAAGAATAAAATTCACAATAACTAAATATGTAAATGAATATTAGATAGTGTAGAATATTCAAATCCGTTATCTGTACAAATAAAAATGATTTTGACATATAATAAATCTAAATATCCAACAACATTTTAATCAAAATCAAAACAGATTTAGATAAATATCTAAAAATTTATATTTAAATTCACTTTGAATTTATTACAATATCTAAATATAAAAAAATAAATAAATCAAATAATGTCGACTTTCAAACTTTTTACTATTCATTGTCATCTTTCGGTACAAAAATGAAAAAATTTATCCTTCTTAATAATTATTTATTATAATCACTAAAATTATAAATAATTTTAAGTGAATAATCATATTGTAATTTTACAATCAAATGAAAAAAAAAAAAAAAAAAATCTGGCCAGTTATCGATGAAATAACCTTTTAGGAATTCTTTTTAATTTATTAGGTGCAGATTTTCAATCGACCATTTCCTTGTTAGATTATGACCGTAGCTTACACGACTTTGACTTTCTAATCACCGCAACTTCAAAATGAAGCTAATTACCATTATTAGATTAGATATTCATATATATATATATATATAGGGCTTTAACATCTTAATCTTAATTATCTTCGGTATTGTCAATCCCTATCCGTATGATATGAATAAGATGGTATTGTATTTGGTGCACAAAATGTTAGAATAATTGTACATTTTGATGCCATCTTATTTTCTTACTGTATATTTATTTAATAATACTTGTTAAATGTGTTTTTAATTGAATTTGAAGCTTAATTTTATTGATATTTTTAAAAAAGGTATTTAAAAATTTAGAATTTGACTTTTAACAATTACCTTCTCTTATATCTCAAATGTTGACCTCATTTATTTTAAAAAAAGAAAAGTAATTTGATAAACAATTGTTTTTATCTAATTTAAACTTTTTTTAAGTAGGGATAATAACCGTTAAGCTAATCTCTGATGATTAACATAATATGAGGTTTTTCGAAGCAACTGCTCATTAATTAAAAAGAGGAAAGAAAAAGAAAGAAAAACAACTCTGATTGGTTGAAACCTTAGGTTAACCTCCTTGTAGTTTTCATAATGTTTTACTTTTAGGAAGGGACAGGGAATAAATTATTTGTAGTCTCACATGGTGGCGGAAAACTGGCTTCTACGCAACCATAGTTAGCACTAAAAGATTGGAATAGCAATCCACTTCTGATCGCCTATTTCCTTGAATCACAAGATTTCTCAATTATTTAAAGATTCTTGTATTCCCATTTGATCATTGCTGACATTTTCTATTGCTGGGAAGAACAAGAAAAACGTTCATTCTGTTTCTATCAATTAAAAATAAGCCATTAAATTTCTTGGATAAGTAATTAATAAGATTCTCATATATACACATATACCTTCTTTATCAAGATAAGATGGTGCCCACAACGTAAAGTATTTCAACTACAAATTGACCTTTCTATTTCTAGTTACCAAACACTGTCCTCAACATTTATCCTATCCAATGTTGTCCAGAACATTTTGGATAAGATCACTTGGAGCAAATAATTCTGCACGGTAAAGATCTGGAATTTGGATATATACAAGGGAAGAAACCCTTTCATGTAGTCTTCATATCAAAACGAAAAATCTTTGCTTCCGTTAGATTCGAGTATTACGCAACAGTTCCTTGTTGCCGCTGATTCCAAAAACCAAAAGCTAGATTCCAATTTATTCGTTCAAGTATTCCAGTTTCTGGCTGAATGATGGAGAACTACAAGGATGCTTTTATTCAAGGCTGACTGTCCGTCCCAATCCATGTTTAACACTCAATAACAACATAACAACAGGAGATGAAAGGGGCAAAAGAATAAGTAAAAAAAAAAACAAAAGAACTCAAGAGTGGTGTCTCTATATCATATAGAACTCTCTAACGAGATTTTCCTTACAAAAATTGTACACCATTATCATGTCATGAGAACTAGAACACAGGAGAATCTGTAGTGGTGCGGGTAGAGGAAGATGTTGATGGTGAATTCGAATGAACTCTCCCTTCACTATGGCTGCCCCTTTCTTCGGATTGTGATCGTTGTGGTCTTTGCACCATTGATTCTGATGGCTGAGGAAGTACAGGCAATGGAGCAGCTAGCGGGGTGTAGATTCCACTAGTTGGCGTCACGATGGCTGTTTTCCCTGATGTCGTTGTTGCAGTCATAGTGGCATATTCTGGTGGAGGTACCCATATGCCTCCAACCACCACAAATTGAGGTGCCTGTGGGTTGGCATTGTTCTGGACAGTTGGGGTTGGTCTCCTTGTGTGCAATCTATATTTCTGAAACAGATAAAACGCAAGAAAGATTTAAGCTATGCTAGAGCTTAATGTAGAATTCTGCAGATAGATCAGAGATTCTATAGTTTCATTTTTAGTCCACAATTTCCTAAAAAATTCACATGCGAATATACTGTAATAACAAGAATATTATCTTAAAAATTGATATCTCACACCCAAAGATTCAGGCCAAATCTACATCTAAAATCTGTTAAAAACTGGGTCAACATTGCCAAAGACAGTAGAACAAACTAGTCTAATTGCAGTATTTTCCCAAAAGCAGATTAATTTGCCAAAAGAGAGTCTATTTATTCCTAATATCATACCAAACCAAAAAAATCTAAGAGCATGTTCAAGAAAGATTAGCAAAGAGAAGATAATAAACCAACAATTACATCCTTTTAATTCACTGCAAATAGTAATTAATGATTTAAAAAGTTTAAAATAATCAGTACTACAAACCTGTAAGTGGCTCTTAACTTCATCGTTCGTGAGTCCATCAACCTTCATCAGCTCCCTAATTTGTTTTGGCGTGGCAACTGCAAACAAAATCCATTTACAAATCATCGCCACAATTAAACAACATAATCGAAACAAATATTTCGATGACAATGAAAAAAATAAACTGACAAACAACTCACCATGTGAACCACCGAGTTGCTGGAGAGCATGCAAGAAGCGCCTATGCAACTCCGGAGACCAACACCGCCTTTGCTTTCTCTGAGGCTGCCCTTCTTTTTCTTCCTTTTTAGTAGAGTTTCCATTATTGGTTTCTCCTACCCTACTCCCACTTTCTGTTGTAGAAGTACTTGTAGCTGAGGCATTGGCTTTTCCTACCGCAGACTGAACACTCTTCTCTACGGTTTTTTCTTTCTGGAACGGCTGAAATGCTCCTCCATTTCTCTTCATTTCCACCGCACTTCCAATTTTATCCGCATCCTACAATTTTTTAAAAAAAATCCCACAAATTGTTAGCTTTTTTTTTTTTTTTCCGTTTTGTTTGTTTGGAGATTATGAAACATAAAGGGGAAAAAAAGGTTACCTCTTTCAAGGGTCGATCTGGGGATTGATTATTATTCCACAACTGAACAGATCTAAGCCAATCAGATTTCTTTTTATCGGCAGCGGCAGCGACATTATTTTCTTTGGAGTCGGTGCTATCATGGTCTTTGGATTTATGCGATTCTTGTTCATCATCTTCCTCAGAGCAATTTGAGCTTCTTTTGATTGGAATAAATTCTTCAAAAACAGGAACATCACTGGTTGTCTGCTCCGAACAATCCGATTGCACTTGCATGTAATCCGTGGTGGTTGAACCCCCCGATATCTCTCTCTTGCATGCCTCAATCGCTATTAAACACCAAAAGAAAAAAAGTTGACAAATTTTAGCACCCGAAACAAAAAAAAAAAAAAAAGAGAAAAAGAATCGACATGAAAAGAAAAGGGTGGTGGAAAACAAAAAAAAAAAAAAAAAGAGGCAAACCTTGGGTAACAAGCTCCAGACACAAAGGAAGTTCGCGTTGAAAGACTTGAATTTTACGTCGTTCTTCTTCTAAAGCTTCCACATATTCATGACATCTGCGCATTTTTTGAGCGTAATCCGTCTCCATTGTTAGCCCTTTTTCTTTTCTTCACTTAAACTTTTTTCTTCTTCCTCTTTTTTCCACACCCAGATTACAGAAACAGTGGAGGATAATCTTATGAGGAAAAAGGTTGATTTTCAGACCAAATAGCATAGATAGATCCGAAGAAGATGAGAGATGCAAGGAGAGTTCTTAAAAAAAAAAGATTTAAAAGGATCTAAACAGAATCTGGAGGAGAATAAACTTGGGTAACAAGAAAAAAAAAATGAAAGGATGGATTTTTGAAAAGAGATTATTTTTATGGATTAGCAAGAGAAAGGATTCAAAAGGAAATTAAGAGAGAAAACGGAAGACAGGGAAAAAAAAATCAAAGTCGGGGCGTCGCGTAACAAAATGAATCTTTGATGTTTTTTTTTTGGTTAGAGAGAGAGTTTAGTAATATATAAAGGAGAGGAGAGAGGGATTTGAATATTCCACAGAGTGATTCGGTTTTCGTCGTTTCTTGATAGGTTGGCAATGACGTCGCCCTCCCTCCCACCCTGACCAAGCCTTTCCCCGTTTTTTGTTTTCAGATTAGATCAATGACTCGTCTTTCTTTATTTGTGAGACTAGTGAGAGAAAGGGTGAGAGCGTTCCTACGTTTATTTATTGTATCCTTGACGTTTCTACCTATTCAATGCCGGCCACGTACTACTCTATGTCTATGACTATGACAAGGGCAAATCCTTTGTCTTTTTTTTTTTTTTTGGGTGTGCTTGGAAAATTAAATCTCCGGTCGATATTTTCCATTTTGTAATTTCGGACAAGTAAAAATAATTATTTGGGGCGAATAATCGAATATCCTTGCTTTAAGAATAAGAATGAAAATGGTGTGTTATATACATATATATATATATATTTGAATAAGTGACGGTTCGGTGATTACTATTTAATTATGAAATAGTGAGTTTTTTTATTTTATTTATTAAAAGAAAAATATGCTTAAAATTAAATATCAATTATCGTTTAATTAATGTATCGGCAGATGCCATTTATCTTGTTTTGGACAGTTCAACAAATACTTTCAAATACAAGAACAACGTAAAACATATGGTAAAGCTTAGGCTATTATCGTCTATCTCTGCACTTTGCAATCAGCCTTCCTTTCCCCAAATTAATTCTGGCCTTTCACTCTCTCCAAGGGCCATTTGTTTGGTTGCTTGTTTTTTTCTATCTCAATTCCCAAGTCTTTTAAACCCTGCTTCTACTGGCATTAGGGTCCACCGCTTCTGTTGTTTTCTCAGTCTCACCCGCAGTTCGACAGCCAAGTAACAACCTAGTTGAATTTAGACGCGATTATTTATATATTTATATTATACTATAATTTTAATTAAAATATTTTATATTTATATAAATTTTATAATATTTATATATTTATTTTAATTTTTTATATTATATTTTAATTATATTTTAACATCTTATTTAATATTACGAGAGAGACCCCACTGTCAATGTCATGCCAACTAGCGAATTATGATTGCAGATTTTGGATAGAGCTCGCCTCATATTCAACTGTGGATAAGTTTTCTGTTTTCTCACCATGGTTGACTTTTGGGTTACCAAATTTATTTTCACAACTAAAATCGTATTAGTATTAGACAAGATTCAGAATTTTCTGGAAGAAGCAAAATTCTCAGCAAAGAACCAATTAAAATTGATAATAATAATTTGATACCAATATTATTAAATAAATCATCCTATTATCATAAATGAATAACTTCTAACTTCTTTCCTTGTTAAATAATTCTCTGCTAGGCATATGTTATATTGGTTTTACATTTTATATATATTAAATTACTTCAAACACCTTGTGGGTGAAAGAAAAAGACATTATGAAACAAATGTATGAGTAGCTTTTATTTAATGCAGTAATACATAGTTTTTTTTTCTTTTAGGAAAATGATAATTTTTAAAAAATGTGATGGTTTTAAGAGTTAAGTAGTAGTTTTTATTTAAAAAAAAAAAAATTTGTTAGTGGGTAAAAAGTGATAGGTTTTCTAAATTAGTGGAAAGATTTTTTAAAAAAATAAATATTATATAAAATAATTAAAATGCATAAATATCTTTATGTCATTTGAATTTGTGATATAAAACTATATTTTATTAATTGTATAGACTTATTAAGGGAAATCCCATATTATATATCAATAATAACTTAAAATTATTGGGCTAAGCTCAATGGGCCGGAGTCTTCGAGAATACAACCACAAGGTCCAGAGCAAGATTCTGAAACAATCCAAACAAAGTGACCAGAAAAAAAAAAAACCCTTTTTCTTTGATTAGCTCTCAAAAATTTTTTGATTGATTTTTCTTCCCAGATTCATTTGTACATTCTAATTGCAACTTGTTTCAACTGTTTAGCAATTTTTGGTTTTTTAATGTACAAAATACTTTTGACAAAATTCATCTTAATCTATCAGGATAATTATAATTTAATTATTTTCTATTTCTATTCATAAATTGTTTAATTTTCTTATATTATTAGTTATAATGTAAAATTAATTGAGCTTGATTGGTCGGTCGATTTCTATGTTGAAAGTTTAATATGCTAATGGTCCAAGCCTGACAAATTTAGATCAGTTTAAGTGAAGTTGGGGTTAAACTAAAACAGCTACCAGCGTTGACAGTTGTTATAAATTGCTTGGAAACATTGATTTCACATCAAGGAAACTTGAAACCATCAAAAACATATGGAGTTATATGTGCATGGCATGCATGACCATTGAGCACGGGGGGTAATTTTTGCTTTCCTTTATACTATATATTTTGACCTTTATCAACAATTAATCAGCATTGTTACATTATATGCAGGCAGGGCATGCGTGCGTGCATGCATGGATTATACACTACTCATCATATAATATCATGTGATATGTACATTGTCATTGGATTTGCTTTTCAAGCGCACGCTGCAATCTCGATAGTATTAACGTACTCCTACATATTTTTAAAGAAAAAGATAAATAATATTAAGTAAAAAGAAAGGAAGTTCAATAATTTATATACTCTTATATATATATAAAACCTTGAAAATTTGGGATTGCTGTCAATTTTAGAAGGTCGAGTACCTTCTTTTATAATCTTCATAAGATTTTAGGGTCAAAACTTTGGAAGAGATAAATTATGGTTACAACATATATTCTAGAAAAACAAATAAAATTTTCATATTCTTCGAAATCAAATTTTCCATTCCTAGACTGGAAAATCAATTTGTCATGTAATAAAATTCAAGCTAATATAGCTGTTCTCTACACAAAGCCGCAAACATTGAGTTCGTTTCTTCTTCTAGTTTAATTTCCAGTTGTAAAACCTGTACCAAAGCGAGGACATTTTGGGAGTATCTGCCCGGCGGCTAGCTAAAAACAAAAGCCTATTTAATCAAAAAAAAAAAAAAAAGGGCCTAATATGTCAAAGGAATTGAATTGGGAGTTGGACTTTATCGTTTCGGTTTCCACTTTGAAATTGTTGTAATTTGGAGCGGCATCAAATCAAATGTAGAAGTTATTGGGTCTTCTTGTGATATTTGTTTGTTTGGTGTGAAGGGTCTTGATTCTAGAGTTTGATTTTGGGTTTGTTTGTTCTCTTGACTATCCCTCTTTGTGTCCAGTCTTGGGTCTTACATGAGTGAGACCAATTGACACTGACAAGTGACAAGGTCCTTAACTTCGTAAAGCCATTGGGCTTTCTTAATGAAACAAAGGCCTAAGATGAAATATTATATAAAGATGATATAATGAACTTGAAATCCCAAACTTTTTCTATTCTATGTCGTAGGATAGAATCTTTGAATATACCCCTTCACTTCACTACCATCCAAGCGAATACAGATTATCCATCTACATCTACAGCAATAAGTCTGTCTAATCTTTTATCGTTTTGATTCTAAACAGTTTTGGTGGAGCCAACTAACTTCTCCTAGTTATGTCCTCCAAGGTTTTAATTGAATCAGTCAAACTTGGCTGTAAATTGCGATGGAGAATCATAAATATCCGGCCTATGCGTAATCGCGTCGGTTGGGAAAAAAATATTTTACTAGTATATGTTGTTCAGAGACAACATTGTCTAATATATCGCAAGTCTTTTCTAAACTTGAATTACAGGCTGTTGAGATTGTCCAATGTTCAAACATTAACCTAAACAAATGTGCCTGCTTAGTTGGCTGAAATTGACATTATGAGACAATTCTAGTTTGGAAAATTGGATCTAACCAAATACTTGAAAACTGCTGTGAAAGACAGATAAATATCTCTTACATTCTTAATTGGAAAAAAAATAAAAAAAGGGAAAAAGAACAGGCAATGTCCTAAAGAAGGATTAAATTAACTAATATCAATAAAAAAAGGGATATCTAATTCTAACTGCAGAATAATGGAAAAACTAGGTAGCTCAATAATTAAGGTGGTACTTCCGATCTATCACTTGGTAAAATTAGGAATAGTGCCATGAGGCTCGGCAGCTTTAGCAGCCGCAGAGGGCTCAACGGTAGGCGATGGTGGCACCGGCTTCCCTAGAAGCTCAGCTGGCAAATCAGGTATCCCTTTCAAGTAGAAAGTATAAAACAGCTTGATCGGAAAAACTAGCTGCTGTAACTTGACCTGTCCGTAAGCTCCCTCAAAAATCCCTGATCCTCCCGTCACAGCCAAGTAGGTATCCTCGTAGGTTAAATATGGTCCCTGGACAGATAAATGGCCATAGTCCCCAAAGTAGAAGCTGTAAGTGGCTTCATAGCGGTCGCCTTTCTTCTCCGGAACGTTCTGGATTAGCACACATAGTCCAGCAGTGATGCCTAGCCTTTTCTGCAGGTCTCCAGAATAGAGCTTGTTGGTGAAAGGAACCAGATCACCCAGAGAGTTGACAGGTTTTTGGCTTAGTTTTAAAACTGCCGGGCTACTTCTGTCTCTCTCGTTGATTTCATAAACGTGGAGTTCTTGAACTTTTGCTGAAACCCAAATGTTAAAATCAATCAAAAAATTCGAAAACAAAAAACGAAAAATAAAAAGAAATATCAAGGAACAATCTATTGTTCTAATGTTTGGAAGTACTTACTGGGCTTGGGAGTATCTGGTGTGGACCGCTTGAACTTGTTGAAGAAGAAAGCTGTGGTAGTGAAGGGCTTGGAGGTTCTTGATGAGGTGAAGAAACTGCTTTCATGGGTCGACGAGATGTTAAGGTCATGGGACGGAAAAGGCTTTGAATATGAGAAACTGGAACCTAAAATTCTGTGGGATCGGGAAGGTGAGCTGCGATATTTAGCCAACTTGACAGAAGAGATCTGCTGCAGAGAAGCGGTAGATGCCATCGACTTTGTAGGAAAGTTGGAGGAGACAAAGAGAAGCTGATCGAATCCAGCGAGGGTGTTGGTGGCAATTTTCTACGGGGGTATTCTTATTGATTAACCTAATAACAACTAATATATAAAAAAATTCTTAAAAGGATCCACATCTCATCCTATGGTGATTTTTCTATATTTATACACTAATTTACTTGTGAATCAAGTAAATTATTTGGGGATCATTAATTATTATCTTTAAAAAATAAAAAAAAATTAAAAAAATATCATTAAATATTTTATCATACTATACTCATTTTCATCAACTTTAATATTTACTTCTTCCGACGACCTTTAACCCATCAAAATCAAATTTATTATTTTTGTTACAATAAAATTGGTTGTCAATGATAAATAAAAGGTCTACCATGTAATATGTATCCGATCACTATC
>JBBYHL010000005.1:12563149-12593094 GCA_038381835.1 Adansonia madagascariensis
CACCCTCCCCCCCCCCCCCCAAAAAAAAAAAAAAAGGACTAGGAGCAATGAAAATTTTAAGTTTGATTTTGTTGATGTTCCAAAAAGTTTTAAGTTTAGGACCGTCTGTCTGTCTGTCGGTCTGTGTGTTACGACACCCATTTTTTTTCCATTTGTCATTAAATAAACTAAATTTAACTTCACTTAAACGTATCATCTCGTAGTAATTTCCTTTCATAAAAAAGGTTAAATTAATTGTTAATTTCGCATTAAAAAAATTATAAAAATATATTATGAACTAGCAAACCCGACCCGAAAAAAGCAACTCAAGTCACCGAGTCATCGCAGCAAAGCCCCCTCGAGGAGTTCATGACATAAGAGAGTTCTGCATTCCGAGGGAAGACAGCGGGACCCACTTGACCGGAGACTCACGCTTCGCTTTCGTTTTCCTCTTTCTTTTGTGAAGTTGTAATCCTGGCAGAGAAGGAATTGAAGGAAAAAAAAAAAAACCTTGATAACGACCCGGACCAAAAAGTGTAAAATGATTGGCTTATGGTCTTTGTCACGATTTATAACTCTTTTAATTCACTGCATTTAACTAACAACTATACAGGAAAAAGCACCCATTCCCTATTTTTCACTACACTTCTCCTTTCTCTACCATTTTCTTTTCTTTTTTTTTTTTTTTTGGTTGTTGGAGTCTGGTTATTTGGTTTCTCCTTTCTATTTTATCTCTTTTTCTGGGATTGTTCGAACACCGACAGAAGGAAAAGACGAGTGTTTGGACTTTGGGCTGGCTTTGAGCATATTTGGAGAAGATGATGCCGCATTATCTTCAGCCCGTGAAGCTCCAAACCAAGAAGGTTTCATTTCTTCCTTGCCCTCTCCTTCATTCTCGTGATCTCTTGACTCTGCTCTAAGTTTATATTTAAAAAGCAATGGATTTTGATTGGAAGTTATTGATGTTAGTGATCTAGAATTACCCCTTTTAATTGGGGAAGGAAAGGAAAACGAAACTAAATCGGATCAAGTTGCATGGTTGTCTTATATGAATGTATACTTTCTTATTTGACTACCTCACTTGAAGACAGTTTTATGGCATGGTCTTAGTTTGCATCTTAATTTTGATAGGCTGATAATAAAACTGATATTAAAATGATTGTTAGTTGAGGATAAGATGTTGTGATTTTATAAAGGATACTCATGGAGCTTGGTAAAAGGCTTTGTTACACTTGTTTTCACGAATCTACAGGGCACCTTCATTTATTGATTCTACTTTTTTTTTTCTTCCAAGAAGATCTTCGGAGGTTAAAGAAATGTAATATTTGTGAACGTAATGTATGTTTCATGATTATGATTTTTCAACTTTCGTTATTTTTAGGGCTTGCTATTTATGTGTTTGTGATATTGGCAGATTGTTGTCAAGGATGTGTTTTCTGCCCGAGATTTTGCCACACTTGAACATTTGAAAGAGTTGAGCTCCAGGCGTAGACTAATCGAGGAGTCCATTAATCAGAGCAGTTCTATTACTGAGGCTATAGCAAGAGAACTGTCGGAAGGCTTGACTTCGCGTTGTCTGAAGGTAATTAATGAATATGTTGTTGGCTAATTCACATTTTAACTTCTGAATAACCATTTCCTTTTGCCTTTAATCTCCATCGCAGTAATGCATAAATTATTGCAAAGAGATACTTGCTTTTGCTTGCCTCTCTGGTTATTGTGTGAGAACAATCACCTGATTAAGTTTGAGGAGGTTATTCTGATTTTTTTTTTTTTTGGGGGGGGGGGGTGTGTGAAATATATCAGGACCTTCAGAAACTGGAGCAATGTCTCCCATTGTTGGAAAATTTAATTTTTCATGTTGATTTGGTCTGCAGCAACCACCATGTTGTTCATTGGATTTCAGAACTTAAGATCCGTTGGAGTAGTGCTGTTTGCTCGTCATCTTTCTTTAACCTTAGGGGTTCAAAGCTTTTTCAAAATGATTATTTACGTTATGAGCTTGATATGATCCTTTACCTTTATGCTGCATTGTTTCGGGAGAGGGTTGTAGAAATTCTTCCTGCAGGTAGGAACTGACATTCTTACACCAAAGTTTTAATTACATGAGTCTTGTTTTTGTAATATTGCTATTTACTTTGCGTTTGGCCAGATATGGTGCGATCTGCTGCTCTCTTGAGAGAAGCAGCTGGTGTTTTTCAGCATCTCGCTAATGAGGTTTTTCCTTCTTTACAATCTGCAGAGTCTGTGGAAAGGCCATTTGAAGCAACTCCGTCCATGTCCACTGCTATGAGCCTAATTTGCTTGGCTGAGGCCCAGGTTAGTACTAAGGCTTTCACATTTCAATATGGTAGGATAACAATCCCAGCTCAGGTTCCTGGTGTTTTGGCCTGCAATTTGGTGCAAAAATCTTATAATATGCAAGTGTTTTGAAAGTGATTATTTTCTGCTTATTTTGTAAATTCGTTGTCTCTGATAATTATTTTATTCTAAAAATATAAAAGGCTGTAACCATAAAGAAGGCTGAAGAAAAAGGCAGTAACGTTGGTCTTTTGTCAAAGCTGCACTATGGTATTACAGATTTATTTGGTGAAGCCACTGCTATACTATTTTCAAATATTACAGACTACAAAGATATTTCATCGTGCTTTTGGTATGTAAGCACTGTTACCGTCAAAGCTATATTTTTTAGCGTATTTGGCTGAAAATTATTTGACCTAACTTTTATTCCATGGTTAAGTAAACTCTTATCAGTTTTATCAGTTGAACTGCCTGCCTTAGTTAATTGCAATCAATAGCATAAACTTGACGTGATATGATTTGCCTTTTTCACTTGATATGAGCTTGGCCTGCATATTGTGATTTTCTTTATACTCATTCTTTGGTGATCTCCATTCATTCGAAAGCCTAAATTCTGTCTTCACCAAAAACCTTGCACCATTTTATTATTCTACTAGTGGAGTGAAGTGAATTCAACTACACCACTTAGCTGAGAAAAACTCTTGTTTGTCAATTTATCATTGCATTAAGACAAATGCTCTGTGAAGGAGCTGGTATTATAGTGTTCTCTGTGAACTGTGCAGGAATTTATATCATCTTCCAAAGCTCTGCATGAATTAAGAAGTCTTAAATACCTGGCAGACAGTCTAAAGAAAGCTGACCAAGTTGGAGTTGCTACTGGAGTTCTTCGTGATGAATTAATTAATGTAGAAAAGAAAGTTCCCGGACAAGAATCATGGTGATCCATATTTAGAAAAGAAATTGATGATGTTGCTAATATGCTACGGAAAATTTGAATATGAGATCTGGCCTAAGAAGATCCCAGGTGGCGATGAGTTGCCACTGCCACAAGGTAACAAGATTTTCAATGCCATACCTTATCATCCCAAAAGATGGGAGAGAGAACTTAGTTTCAAGATATAGATGTACATAACTTTTTGCCAAGTAAAGCAATGTTGGTTTTGAGGAAGAAATAGTGACGTGCTTCATGAGCTTCCTCTCCACAATGTGCACAAGGAGATATGCATTGTTTGTTAGTTTACCAACAATTTGTTTTCTGCTACTTTTTACTTAAAAAAATAGATTAGGGTATATGACTTTTCTTTGTTATCATAATTTTTTAAAACTTATTAGGAAAGCAGTATTGATTTAAGCATGGACGTTTCTGTAACGCAGTAGAGTAATAGTATTAAGAGTAGTGAGTGGCAATATTGGCAGCAAAACAGAGGCCTGGGATAGGCTTAACTTTAGTATCTGCATTTTGATATATTCGTCAAGTTTTTTCTGAATTCTTTGTTAGGGGATATCAGCAAGCACTTGTCTCCTGTAAAGCCTTAATTCACATTTCCACCTCGTTTGTTGATTGGTGTTGATCTTAACTTTTTAAGTGAATCTTCTTCACTGCTGCCTTAAAATTTGCAGCATTCACAAACACCGTGAGCAATACTGATTCGGATCTCTTGAAATGCTAGAGTATACATCGAGAATAGTTTGGAAATTAATCTGAGCTTTTGAATATCTATGTTGGCAATTATAATAAGGCTGATTTTGTGGTGTTTATCTATGTGACGTAGTCTAACTGATCTCCCATTCTGGATGACTCAGTAAATATTAGTTGCTTATGTAAAAAATATTCAAGTGCTTCAAAGAGATGTCTTTTTTTTTTTTTTTTCTTTCTTCCAAATACAGGAGCATTTGTCGAAGGAACTACCGGATGCACAGGCATTACAGCCCACGCCGCCCGCTGTATCATTACAAACAAAAAAGGCTTCACAGTTTGTACAATTTGGTACTAAAACCGTATATCAGATAGTTCATAATTTTATATCTTAGGTTGTGCGTGTGCGTGTACGTGTGCGTGTGTATGTGGTTTTTTTTTTTTTGGTCTGCTATTTATTACATTTTTTTCATTTATCCTTTTTTTTTTTTTTTTGCTAATAGGGTTATAAATAAACCCAAAGAGAAACAAGACATGAGGCTGAGATGAACACCTCCTACAAATGGGCCAGTGGGCAGGTCCATGCATCATGTACTACCACCTTTTGCGTATTTAGGTATTGTTTATGAGAGAAATATATAGATCCAACTCTTGTTTAGACCAATTGAATGAGTGAAGCAGGGTGCCTAATGGCCTGTTTTGTGGATCTCTGGGCTATTATTATTATTATTATTATTATGAAAAAGAATGGATTGAATACGGCCGTAACCCACATTCGAAACCCACTTGAGCATGGGTTGGGATGGGATGGGAACTTAAGTTGGGCTGTTAACTTACATAAAACAATGGACAACAGAACCATTAGCCAGTTATACATACCCCTAGAAAAAGGGCAACGCAACCATGAACTTTGTACACTATCATTTTATTATTATTATTATTATTAAAAAATAGGGTATATTCCTGTGGGGTGGGCGGGGCGTGTGTGTTTGTCGGTGGTGGTGATTCTACTGTTAAGTTAACAAACTCTTTTTAAATTCTCTAATGATTTTCTCACTCAAAACTCTTCTTTAAATTACCAATGCATTAATTCATTCGTTCTCCTCCATGTTGTCAAATCTTTTTGAATGTTTTTTTTTTATTAACCAAATTCAGATCAGCTTAGCTCGTGGTGAAGATTACTTTTGTATTATTATTATTATTATGGGATTCATTCAATGGTCAAGTATGTTTTGTTCGTTCTGTAAACATATTAGTGAACTAGGATGGATGACTAGTGTTGTAAATAAGGAGGCCTTCCCTCCTAAAACTATTAATTTATCAATTAAATTAAAAGGTCAAGAATTACCCAACTTATAAGGAATTTCATTTTTTGTGTTTTAATAATAATAATAATTGAGGTGACTTTCATTATGACAAATAAATAATCCTATTTTTTGACCTAAGTTTGGTCGGCCGAATATTCACAAATTTCGCCCTATATATAATATGTAATGCTGTGCTGAACAACAATAAACCAATAAATGACCCCCCCTTTTTTTTTTGGTGTAGTCTTCTTTGCTTATTATTATAATTATAATTAATAATTAATAGTTATGGGTTAGCTTTAGTTATAGTTTTAAGGGATGTGAAGAGCCATTTGGCCTTAGATTCAATGAAGGGACGAATTTCCTAAATCCCTCTCCTAAGGAAACAAACAAAGAAATTAAAGAATAGCTTACCTCTTTCCCTGCTCCAACTCCCCCTTCCATGGATGATAGATCCATCCCTGGCTGCATATATCCAATCGTCCCTCCACCCCCCTCCCCCCCTTTCATTTTAAATTCCTTTAGAAACTTTAATCAATTAATATTCATGCCATGTCCCTCCAATTCTTTTATCTTTTATCTTTGCTCATTTTGCTTTTGCTTTTTCTGTTTCGTTATTTTATTTTACATTTTTATCATCAAATTTCATATTTCATTAAAAAAATGTACCCACGTCTATGAAACGAATTTCGAGTAAAATTGTTTGTAGCTTCTTTTAATGTTTCAACAATACATATCGCATGCATCATTGCCTTAATTTGACTTTGTATATTCAAGAGTTATACTCTTTTAAAAAATAAAGTTCATTGATATATAATATGTATAAATGATGATAAATATGTTTTCTTTTTTTTTTTATATAATTATAGTAAAAATAATTATATATATGTGCTGGTCATATATAGTAATATAATTTAATAAAAACAAATATAACAGCGTTTTCTCCATCGAGCAATCCATAATCCATTAATTGGTTGGGGAGTTGGGAGCCGTTTGTTTGGTTTTGAAAGACCCACCCGCCCACCCACCCATCCACATGCATGCGCCAATATTCATAATTTAATTAGTCGAAAAAAATTTAAAAGTGAATTTGATTGATGCGGAATCTTCTAAAGATTCTTAGGATCAGAATTTCTTCTTTTTATAGTATCTGTCCTGTCCCTTCGACGTCCTCACCTACAAGATAAGCTAAACTAGTAAGGAATATACTTTGGACAATAATATATATATAAAAGATGATAAACTACCCTATTGTATCGAACAATGTTAACAATAAATTTATACATCAATCAATTTCATTTAACAAAACACAACACACACAAATATTCCTTCAAGAAGTAGAATATTCGGAACTGTACCCCTACCCTATGCTTGATCTGAGTACAATTCAATTTTAACTTAAGTTTCATTTTTTTTTCCTTTTCTCTTTAATAAAGGGAATATGGTTGGCTTGGCTGTGAGGAAAAGTTTGAGAGAGAATATTAGGAAATTGTCACAGAAACAGGCCAAACGGCCCTTAGTCCAAACGGGGGATTCCAGTAATATTCGTTTGGAGCCAATGAGCCTGCTCCTCCTCCTGCTGCTGCTGCTGCCTCGGTGGAGTTAGACTTAGATTGCTCCCAAGGGCCAAAGGGACGCGTTTTTAAAAGCCGACCGATGTAGATTACAGGGATATTCCATTCCATGACTTTAAACAATCAAACCCCCAATCCAAACGCGCCTCAACCATTTCACCTTCTTTTAGTAAGAAGGGTCTGCCAGGGGGTTAGTTGGAGTGGCAAGGTGTTTTTTTTTTTTTTTTTTTTTTGGGTTGAAACCTTCTAATCACTCTGACCTTCCAAATCAAGCTAATTACTATATATTTTTTACGTCTGTCAGATCAGTCATTTTTTATGTCAATTTCTTTAATCTTCTAATATCTATATGAATCAGTTGGCATCAGTACACAAAATAATTAATGATTCATATTAAACATATATTTAATTAATTATCATCTTATTGGAAAAAAAAACTCGGATTGATTGAAACTTTAAGTTAACCTAAGCTTTTTCATCATATTGTACTTTCTGGTAGGAAGGGGCATGGAAGAATCATATATGGTTTCAAATTTTCGAAGTCATGGTTGCCGAAAAACTGGCTTTTACCCAACCATCGTTTTTTAGTATATGGGCATTTGTTGCCTAATCTCTTAATACAATATTGAGCACAAATTTTAATGATCAGGATTTGAACTTAGCAACCTTTTTTGACTATACAACTATATATAACTATCTAATACTGATCACCTACTTTCTAGATTAATAAGATTTCTCACCGAGTCAAGATTCTTTTATTCTCACTGATCATCGTTGAGGTTTTCAATGGCTAAAATGATTATCCTAGCTATTTATATCAATTAATAAGCCTTTAAATTTCTCAAAGAAGTAATTAATAAGATTCTCATATATCTTTCTTCCTTATAAAGCTAATTACGGTGGTGCCCACAACATAAATACAAAATAATGTATTTCGTATTTCAAGCTTTCAACTACAAATTAACCTTCCTTTCCTGTTCCATGATTCCAATTCCAAACACTGCCCTCAATATCATGTCCAGGGTTGTCTGTCTGTCTGGAACATTTAGATAAAGATTACTTGGAGCGAATAATTCAGCAATGGCACAATCTGGGATTTGGATTACTATTGGAAAATGATCAAATAATAGGACAGCGTTAGGGTACCTTAAAAATTGGGATTATGAAAAATATTCTTTGGATCAAGACTCAAAATGGAAATGGCTGAAAACTAATGGGACATTAGACCATGTGAAATGAACGAACACGGCTTTTTCTTAGATTCCAATATATAGATTAGAGTGCAGCCCGAATCCAGCTAGATGAAGAATCCAAAACCAAGATTCCGATTTATTCGTTTTAACTTATTCCAGAAAGTTTCTCGAAACCAAATGATGGAGAACTACAAAGATGCTTGGCTTTTTATTCATTCAAGGTTGGATGACTGCACTGTATATCCATGTTTACGCTCAACAAAAACAGCAGCAAGTTAAAAGGTGGCAAAGAAATAAGGGGGGAAAAAACTCAGTTTGCTGCCTCTATTTCATTTAGAACTTTCTATTGAGGTTTTCTTACAAAAATTGTACACCATTCTCATGTCATGGGAACTAAAATACAGGAGAATTTGTAGTGGTATGAGTAGAGGAAGATGTTGATGGTGAGTTTGAATGAACTCTCCCTTCACTCCGGCTGCCTCTTTCTTCAGATTGTGATCGTTGTGGTCTTTGCTCCATTGTTCCCGATGGTTGAGGCTGAGGCCGCGTAGGCAACGGGACAGCCACCGGGGTGTAGATTCCAGTGTCTGGATGAGTAACACCGGCTGTTTCCCCTGATGGTGTGGTTGCAGCAGTCATTGAGGCATATTCTTGTGGAGGTACCCATATGCCTCCAACCACCACAAATTGAGGTGCTTGTGGGTTGGCATTATTGTGGACAGTTGGGCTTGGTCTCCTTGTGTGCAATCTATATTTCTGAAACAAATAAGCCGCATGAAAGATTTAGGCTATGCTAGTAAACCACCTATATAGACCTTAATGAAAGATTTACCCCAAACATACCAAACCATCAAAATCTACAGCATGTGAGAAATGATTGCGTTACAAAAGAGAAGATGATAACTCAAAAATTTCATCCTTTTAATTAATGATTTAATTAAAAAGATTAACAATTAGTGGTACAAACCTGTAAATGGCTTTTAACTTCATCATTTGTAAGTCCATCAACCTTCATCAGCTCCCTAATTTGCTTTGGCGTAGCCACTGCAAACAAATTTCAATTTTACAACCCTCGCCTCAAATCAATAAACAACAGAATTGGAATAAATTGCATTACAAAGAAAAACCATTTGACCGACGGACAACCCACCATGTGAACCACCGAGTTGCTGGAGAGCATGCAAGAAGCGCCGATGCAACTCCGATGACCAACACCGCCTTTCCTTTCTCTGAGGCTGCCCTTCCTTTTCCTCCTTTCTGCTCGTGTTTCCATTATCGGCTGCTCCTCCTCTGCTCCCACTTTCTGTTGTACAAGTATTTGTAGCAGTGGCATTGGTTTTTCCTACTGATGGAACACTCTTCTCGACAGTTTTTTCTCTGTGGAACGGCTGAAATGCTCCCCCCTTTCCCTTCACTTCCACCGCACTTCCAGTTTTACCCGCATCCTACAATTAAAGAAAAAAAATCCCAGAAATTATTAATTTTTTTCTTTTCTCGCTTGGAGATTATAAATGAAACACATGAAAAAAAGGTTACCTCTTTCAAGGGTGGATCTAGGGATTGAGTATTATTCCACAACTGAACAGATCTAAGCCAATCAGATTTCTTTTTATCAGCAGCAGCAAAAGCAACATTCTTTTCTTTGGTGTTGTCATCGTGGTCTTCCGAATGATGCGATTCTTGCTCATCATCTTCCTTGGAGCAATTAGAGCTTCTTTTGATCGGAATAAATTCTTCCAAAACGGGACCATCACTCGAAGTCTGCTCCGAACACTCCGATTGCGCTTGCATGCAATCCGTCGTCGTTGAACCCCCCGATATCTCTTTCTTGCATGCCTCAATCGCTATTTATCACACACATCAAAAGAAAAAAAAAAGAAAGGTTGACAAATTTTAGCAAAAGGAAAGGAAATCTAAGGGTGGTGGAGAACACACAGAGACAATGAAGGCAAACCTTGGGTAACAAGCTCCAAACACAAAGGAAGTTCGCGTTGAAAGACTTGAATTTTACGTCGTTCCTCTTCTAAAGCTTCCACATATTCATGGCATCTGCGCATTTTTTGAGCGTAATCCATCTTTATCATAGCTTTTATTTTTTTTTTAATGTTTTAATTAAGGAAATTTTCTTCACTTAAAGCTAAGCTATTTTTCCTCTCTATCTTTTTTTTTTTCCCACACCGAGATTACAGATACAGTGGAAGATAAATATACGGGGGGAGGGGGTTGTTTTTCAGACCAGAGAGCATAGATAGATCCGAAGAAGATGAGAGAGGCAGATGGAAGTTGTGAAAAAGCATATAAAGTCTAAACAGAATCAGGAAGAGAATAAACTTTGGTACCAAAACAAAAAATAAAATAAAATATTAAAATAAATGGAAGGATTTTTAGAAAGAGAGGAAAAAAAAGAGTTAATATTTAAGATTAAGAAGCGAAAGGATTCAAAAGAAAATTAAGAGAGAAAATGGAAGAGAAAAAAAAAAAAATAATCGAAGGCGGGGCGTCGCATACCAAAACGAATCTTTGATGGGTTCTTTTTTTTTTTTTTGTTAGAGAGAAAGATTGTGAAGTATAAAGGGCGGGCAGGGGAGAGAGAGAGAGAGTTGAATATTCCAAAGAGTGATACCGTTTTCGTCGTTTCTGAGTAAGCTGGCCGTGACGTCACGCTCTCACTCTTTTCCCCATTTTGTTTTCAGATAAGATCAATCATCAAGCACCTTTTTTTAATTAATTTTTGGACTCCGTATTTTCTTTTTCTTTTATTTATTTATTTATTTTTGTTTTTTAGGAGATAAGGTAAGACCGTTCCTATGATTGTGTTGTGTAATCTTTACGTTTTTACTGATTGCATGCCTGCCAGGCTGCCGCATACACAATAAGAAGGGCACGTCATTTGTCCTACTTGGCAATTGGACTTGCAAAAAAAAAAAAAAAAAAATTGACAATAGAATTGCCGAATATCCTACACAGTAACACCTAATTTGGTCAGATGAAGCGAGTATTTCATTGCGAGTTTATTTAATAGATTATAGTAATGTGATTACATAATTTGTAAAATAATTGATGCAATTATAGGATAATTATTCAATGTTTTACTCATTGTATGATTAAAATAAAATATTATTTTTAAAAATTTAAATTTTATATTATTTTGTTATACTGAATTAAATTAATATTTTAATTATTTTTTTATTCTTATATAATAATTATTTCATTACAGTAATATTGTACTTCAATGAACTAAATATACCACAAAAATCAAAAGAGAATCTCCTTTTAAAATTAAGAAGTGAAAACAAATAAAAGAGATTTTGTTTATCAAAGGAACAAGAATATGTAATCTACTACGTACAAAGAAAGAATAACAACAACAAACAAGCTATGTGAGAATAATATGTAGACAAAAGATGTATGAAAAAAGAAATTTAATTCTGTGTATCTTTTATTTAATTACATAAGGAAATATTGCATGCATTTTTTTCAGTGATTTGATCCGATCCAAATTCATCCCTCATGGCTATTCTCTCCATCACATTCCTTTCCTTTCTATGTTGCAAAATAATGCATCACCTTACTTCACACTTGCCTCGAATACAAGAGAAGAAAACATAAGCAAGTGCAACAGCTAGGTGCCAAGATGAGACTTTGATCAGTGCTGTAGGTAGCTTATTTGAGATAACCCTAAAAAAAAAAAAAAAATCAGGTATGTTTGAAGATATTATGTTTTATTAATTATATCTATGTGTAAAATAATAATAAAAAAAGAATATAATTATATCAAATTAAGTAAATTAACGAGATGCCATTCACCATATTTTTTACAGTTAAACAATTACTAAGTAATACATAGTACTTACAAGATCAACTTGTGTGTGTGTGTGTGTGTGTGTATATATATATATATATATATATATATATATAGAGTAAACTTAAATTTTCAAAAATGAAGGAAAAATTGGAGGTTAGCAGAGCCGCAAGATACTCCGTAGGAACAGTCACAGGCTGTTGTCTCCTCCGTCTTTTTCAAGCATGTTTTCGTCTTTACAACGACTAGCTAGGATTTTTCCTTTTTCTTTTGTTGCGTTGGTGGTGGAGATTAAAAAATTGAATAGTGAATCGAATATACCAGGGGCGTGTGAGGAATCACGAGAAGTGTTGTTGCGCGAGGGATGGGGAATCTTGTGAGCGTGAGTGCGTGCACTAACACTTTCCCACGCCGCGTATCCATTAAACTCCCTTCTTCATTCACATTTTATTCTGGCCTTTCACCCTCTCCAAGGGCCATCTTTTCTCTCTTTTCTTAACCTTATCCAACCTTCTCCTCGATTCTCGATCCCCCGCTTATGTTGATTAACGCACTCGCGGCCTCATGAGCGTCGCACGACGGTCCAATGACAGCCAGTCAGCTAGGACCTTTCTCGATGCCAACTATCCATGTCATGCCAACTAGCCGATTATGATTGAATATTGTGGATAGAGCTTTCATCATTTCAACTATGGAATACATTTGGATAAATTTGCTCACTTGTACAGTTGTACTTGGGCAAGAAAATTATTATTTTTATAGTACAATCATATTGAAAGGAAAGGGTAGAGATTTTTCGTAAGCAAGCAAAATTCTCCATTAAAAATAATTGAAAAAGTTGATAAATTGATCACTGTTGATTTTTTTTTCTGGGGGGGGGGGGGGGGTGGCTTGTGGGGAAAAGCATGATGAAGGTTTGCGTTTGGTAGAGTTGGACTCGTCAAAATGCAAATAATAGTTAAGAGATTTGGGTCTGGCATTTCCAGATACTCTTTGATTTCATTTTATTGAAATATCGGGAAAAAAAGAGAAAAGAAAAGAAAGAGAAGCTTAGAAAAACAATAACATGGAATGAAAATAATGACTTAGGGTTTTGAATTCTCACAGCGAATCTTTTACATTTAGGATCATGGATGCAACTGGCTTATCTTTATCACAAGTGGGTTAAATTTATATAGATTAATGATACTTGTGTTTAGAGTAACTTGAATGCAACTGGCTTATCTTTATCACAAGTGGGTTAAAATTTATATAGATTAATGATACTTGTGTTTAGAGTAACTTGAATACTTTTTAATTATGGGTCTCATGCACAAGTCCCGTTCTTTTCTATTATTTCTTTTACACATTATTATTCAATATAAAATTAATCATCATTTACAAATATAAATTTCTTAGAAATAATGGGTGTAACAATAACAAAATTATTTTTTCATTAATAATTTATGGATCTTATTGGTTTTACCCTTTTTACACACTTGGACAATCCAATGTTTTTACATTCTACATGGTGAGTGGGCTGAGATCAATGGGCCGAAGTCGTCCGGAAATAAAACAAAATTTGATGTTAAGAATGCTGAAAGGGCAAGCACAACAAACAAAAAGGAGCAGGCTGTGGATCTGGAATCGGGCAATCTCAATCCAAATAAAAGGACAAACATACCTTTTTCTTTGATAAGCTCTTAAATTTAATTTAATTTGATTGATTTTGAGTCCCACCATCAATCAGTAGATCAGATGTGCAAATAAGCCACCCACAACCGCTTAATTCCATAAATAACAAAAAAGAATTATGATTAATATTTTTAATCTCAATGCCTAATCTTTAGCTTGACTAGCCGTCCGATTTTGATTTTTGAAATTAGTTTAATACATTTAGGTAAGTTTAAGTTAAGTTGGGCTTAAACAGCTACAATCATTGAAAGTTGTTATGTAATGCTTGGAAACTTAACCCAGCCCATTGATTTCACATACATGAAAGTTGAATTCATCAAAACAATTCATATATATATATATATATGTATATATACTAGTAATACAATAATTGACTTGGCAGCGGCAATGGCATGTCATATTGAATATCAAACCAATCATAATTCTATAGTTTAGCTCAACATTCTTGGCTTGTAATTTTGAATTTGAGATTGAAAATAGGGATACAAAAAGAAACCCTTACAGTAAACTTTTTTCCCCATTATTCTATTTCCTTTTCTTAGAATTAAGTAGTCATTGGGCCCTCACTTCATAAAGTAAATATTAGTCTCTCAGTTTTCAAGTAAGCTTAAGTTGGGCCTTCTAAAGTTTCTAGTACGGTACCCGACACAGCACAAAAGCTTGTCTATGTACATACATATATATATATATATGTATATATTAAATTTATTATAAGCAGATCATGCAGCAACTAATCAATTAAGTCGAATTCATGCTTAACTTATTTTTTTAATTGTAGACTTTTTTAGTTTATTGCACAATAAGGGTATTTCGAGGGTTGAAAGGGGAAATTAATGTAAGTATAATGTCGATCTTTCTGCATTAGATCGTTTGCGGTTGCACCAATAGGTAAAATAGACATTTATGTATTCTGTTTTGTTTGTGTTCTTGTTTCGCCTGACGCCATATAAAGGTCATAGATTTATCTTGAATATGTATATATATATATATATATGTGTATATATATGATCGATAGGAAGACGAAGGAAGGCAAAAAGACAAAAATGAGTGAAAAGTACATATGAGTTATGGTTTTGAGTGGGTAGTGACAGTGGCAGAGGCAGATGCAGATGCTGATAGGGAAGTACACTGTGACAGAGGGCGGCCATGAAAAACCTCAATACATGCAATTACAATTACTCACTCTGTTACCTTTTCCAAGTTTCCTTTCTCATACAAGACGAAGAATTGGCAATCTTTACTTTATCTTTCCCCTCATTCATGTCACCACTGTACTAATTTAATTTACAAGGCAAACCCCATGCGTGAGCTACAGTTTTTTTCTTTTGCTCTTTATTTTGGCTCTCCTGTCATTCAAACAAAATTCGGAATCCAATAAGCCAAGCGAGAGCAGAATTATGAAGGTGGGGATATGTAGTTTAGTGAGTACTTGATAATAATGCAGTCACATCGATCACTAATATTGGTTGCCAAACAAATACTAGTAATAGTATATATATGTTCATTTGCTTGAAAAAAAAAATAATAACCCCTTGATTATGTAGATTCCATTATCATGGAATTAATTTGTTTTATTTGCTTTATTGTTTAGGAGTTGTTATAAAAAAAATTCAAGAACAAGATTCACATGCATGCAGGGAAACAAAATAAGCTTGTAGTTTGTACACATTTGTTAATTAAGATGAGGGTTAGCAACGTGGGGTTTTAAGCTTGACTAGTGAAGAATATTTATTACAATATGAATCAGAGTTTGCCTAGATTGGCTTAATCGAAGGGCAAAGGAATCGATACATGGATCTCTGCAACTGGAAGCGAGGGACCAGTCAAGGCTAGCTTGTTCCTGTGTCTTTTTTTTTTTTTTTTTTGGTACTTTGTTAGATGATTTAGAGGCCAAAGCTAATGGCACAATTAGTGGTCCTGCCTAGCGCCCACCTCTTTCCTGGAATTGTGTTCTAAACTCCGGGTTTCAGCTTTTCACGTGGAGATAATATGAGTATCAACAAACGACGGGTGCTTTCCATACAAAAAATATATATATATATATATATATATATATTCTTCCAGTATCACATGATCCTCCTGGCTCTTCATTTGTAGCATATAATTTATGTATATAGCATTAACTCTTCAATTCATGTGCACATATAAAATGCATTATCAAGTAGTTGGCTGAATCAACTGTGATATATCCTCAGTGCAGCTTGAACAAATCATATCAGAAAGAAGAGAAATGTCACTTCTCATTTGCTTAATTATTAATTATTTAGAAATTAAATGATTACGTCTCACGGTCACTAATTTTAATGCAGATCACCTTTTGGCATTTTATTCAAAAAAATTTAGAGTTCCTAATTAAGTAATTACATTGATGTTTGTTCCCTAAAAGGAACCCACTTCAATGCTATGAATGTATAATATGTAATGTCCATTATTATATTTTCTTTCTCTAATTATATCTCTCTCTTTTTTTTTTTTTCATTTCTTAATTAAGTACGAATTTTAGTGTCATATTTTTTTTAAGTATAAATGAGATTGCGGCTTGAAGATAAAAGAAAAGTCGTAAATAATATTTAAATTCTAAATTTATTAGATATCATTATACCTATATGAATCGAGTTAAGCTATGAATTACTAAACATGAACCAATAATTAAATTTATAATTATAAAAATATATATATACACATGAATAGTGAAGTGTACGCATATATAGAGTCCTCAACAGTATATATATATATATATATACACACACACACACGTACATACATACATTCTCACAATGAATTAGAGTTTGAGGTTTTAACTTGAAAATTTACGAAGTCGGAATCTTAAAATGAGAGATAGTTATCTTCATTATATAATCAAAATTATATTTAATTAAAGAGTATATATATATATATATATATATATGCTCCCTCCATGCATGCCATTTAATTATTTTTTTTCATATTTATTTAAGATGTTCAAATATAAGATCCTCTCATCTCCATTTTTAACCATTGATATTCTTAGTATATATATATTATTACAAATTATTTCAGTTTTTTTTTTTAATTTTCACATTGAAAAGTTTATTGATCGTTTATTAGTATTATATTGGAACAAAAAAATAATATTATAAGTTAAAACTTGTATTACGAACGTAAAAAGGTGACAAACATCTTGGGGAGGAGTTATAAAAATACGTAAAATTGCTTGATTTTATAAAGTTATCACTTGACGTCCTATTTCTCTACATACATACATGTATTGTTTTGCTCAACCTCTCTCTCTCTTGACTTTTTATTTATTTATTGATTGATTTATTTATTTATTTATAAAGAGGGATCCTTGACCTTTGTTTAATTTAATGCAATATGTAGTTTATCACTTCAACATAATATATGTTTATAACATTTAAATTTCTTAGCAAATCTCCTTGTTTCTGTATCACAGCTCATCAAACTGAATTTATATTGGCTTGCATTTCATTTTCTGTATCGATCTTTAATTTTTTTCTTTTCTTTTAGTAATGCACTTGGAGTTGGAGATCTGAAGAAGGAAGAAAATTTTTGTGATACCCATCAAGTAGGAAGGGGAAAGAAATGGATGAAATTAAAAAGGGAAAGTGTCTTACTAGGGGGAAAAAAAGGGCAGAAAAAGGCATCAGAACGGTGGTAAAATGGTAAATGGTCGATTTAATTAACAGAAAATTGGCTGACCATTTCTTGATTATCGTTAGAATAAGGTAAAATCAAGGACTGCATGGTTTAAAACTATTTAATTTTATAATTTTATTTATACCAGCGTGAACGAAAATTTACCCTTTATTTATGTGTACATATCTTCATACTCTAGAGTTTGTTTTATATAGCAGGGAAGGGTGAAAATTTTAAATTTGGGATTAAAAAATTTATAAGTATTTTTTGTTAGTTAATATTTTTTGATATACCTTATAAACACATATATGTTACTACTTTATTTGGTAGATTTCCATGGACAATGAAAAAGATAATTTTTCCTCATGCTTTAGTTTATGCATGATTAACGAAGCTTTTATACATTCAATATTTCCCTTTTCATTCATCAGCACAGGTTACCAGTTATTACCTTTCTCTTCTGAAGAATAATTGGTCAGCGGGGTTTCCTTATCTGATTAAGCAAATTCAGGCAGACAGTAGCAAGCAGTTAGGGTTCGCGTAAAGCCATCCCAAAATCTCAACCCTAGGGCTTGGGTAAACCTAGTACGTATGATCTTTTAACCAAACTATTTGGTGAACTATGGTGACGCAGCGACCAGTAGGAATTTTGCTCAATTCTCTTAATTGTATATATATAAACGTATTTGATGTGATGGTTGGAAAAACCTAACACCGTTAAGAGCCTTAAGATGTGTGTGTATGCACTTTCCAATCAAAGGAATGGCCAACAAAAGTTTGGACAATTCAATGCTGAAAAGCAGGGTTTGAATCGTGAAAAACAACTGTTTCTCTCATTGAATTAGAGTAGGTGAAGACAGAATCGTCAGCAAAATTTTCCCCTCAGTCACTTTGTCCTCTACAGTGAAGAATCTTCACATTTCCATGCCATGATAGGCATGCATGGAGTGAAAGATTATAAATATAAGAAAAGCAGACTCTCTTGCGGTTTTGTCCAAATAGATGATTGTGGATGCTACCCTTTTTAAAGGACTTTCTGCTAATGATCAAGTGGTGCGACCTAGCTAGCTCTTTCTTATAACATAATGGCTTTAGCAAATTTGTCTTTGAAGCAATGCCAATGCCAATTCCGAAGGCTAAATTAAGAAGCTAGGCTTGACCCTTGGTCAGTAGGCTCATCTGACTTGCTGTAATTGTAAAGGATATTGCTGAGCTGGTGACATATATATAATATCGGAGTAAGAAGTACCTTTCTTGTGTGTGTAATTGATTTTCCATTCAAATTGTTTATATACATATATATATATATAAATAATATATTCATTGATTGCTTTTCTGCATAGTAGGCCTCCCTCCAGTATGAATTACCTCCACACAGCAGAAACACCTAAACGCCTTTATCACTATCTATCGTCACAATGCTCTTTAAATAAGAAATATGGGGGAGAAAGGTACTCACGCCTTCCATTTCTACAGTTAAAATTGCTTCATTTCATATCTGCTGCATGATGTACATCTCTATCACTCCCTCTCACTTTTTGGCTGAGAAAGAGAGAAAGAGTAAATGTAGGCAGAAGAGAGGACTCAAAAGAGCAATGGATTAGGAGCTCGATAATCGAGCATTTTAGCCAAGTTGCAGTGAGAGTGAAAGGAGTGTTAGTGACTGTTGTTGGTACACTATTCTATGCATCTTTTCTCCACCCTCTCCGTCTTCGCCGGTTCCTTGTCTCCTCCATTCCCAAACACGCCAAAACCAATATATCTTATTAGTTTCTTCCCCCCCCCCCTCTCTCCCCTTTATAAATATATACCCTACTTGATATATTGATATTTGAAAAATACTCTCAGCTCACTTTCTAACCCTTCTTTCATAACGTCAACTTCTCCATCAATAAAATTATTTATGAGCAATTTAATTATTTGAGAAGCATGCAGTGAAATTTGTTCTAGAAAGTGTTTTATATCAGCTTACTCAAGCTATTTCTTGTTAAACACTACCATATTCTACTTCTATGTAGGCACAGTGAAAAGGAAATTAAAAAAAAAAAAATCCCAAGTACCGTTTACAAGTTTGCTTTTATTTATAGCCTTTCTCGTCCCCACTAATGTTTCTTCTCCTAAAAACCAAAATCCTTCTCTAGCTATCTCTTTCTCATGTAGTAGGTAGTAATTACTACAATCATCATCATGCAATCTCCTTCCTTTACCTACAATAATATATCCCCTAGGGAAAATTCCTGCTATGAAGCTGATGATTTAGAAGATGAAGATTCCATAGTTTTATCTCTTGGTCCTCCTGGACAAGCCCAACCCATTTCCAAATCCCCTTTATCATATCCTCCCTCAACGTCAAGCAAGATCCCCAACTATCTAATTCCAAACCCTACTAGTACTGAAAGTGGTGTCACAGTTGCCCTCCACGTTGGTCCACCAACAGTTGAAACCAGCTCTAGCAACTCTAATGACATTGGTAATAGTCTTGTTGAAGGACAGTACTGGATTCCTTCACCAGCGCAGATCCTCGTTGGTCCCACTCAGTTCTCTTGCAGCGTCTGCAACAAAACCTTCAATAGATACAACAACATGCAGGTTACAAACACAGCGTTACTTTACTAGTAGTAATTATAATATGACAAATCATAATCACTGACTATATTATTCAATGACATCAAGGAATTTCTTCGTTTGCCCCGTTATTTTATTTTTTCCCATGCATTTTATGCCTAAGTAAGAAGAGAATGTTTTGTAATATTCTTTTGTCCCATATGTTTCTTCTTAATTTTGTACTTACAGATGCATATGTGGGGGCATGGATCTCAGTATCGAAGAGGCCCGGAGTCCTTAAGAGGGACGAAACCTGCTTCTTCTATGCTGAGACTTCCTTGTTACTGCTGTGCTGAGGGTTGCAAGAACAATATAGAGCATCCAAGGTCTAGGCCATTGAAGGATTTCAGAACTTTGCAAACACATTACAAGCGAAAGCACGGAGCAAAGCCTTTTGAGTGCCGAAAATGCGGTAAGCCCTTTGCAGTTAGAGGGGATTGGAGGACACACGAGAAGAACTGCGGGAAGCTCTGGTTTTGCATTTGTGGGTCCGATTTCAAGCACAAAAGGTCCCTCAAAGACCACGTTCGAGCCTTTGGAGATGGCCACGCAGCACATACTGTAGAATACTGTGAGGTTGAAGTAGAAGATGATGATGATAATGATGAAGACAATGATGATGGGAGCCATGGTCCTCTTTTCTTCTAACTGATTATTCTAGAAGAGTTTCAGCAATTAATCAACTTCTGATCATGACTAATTAAGGTTTTAAGATTGTTTTTCATGCTTAGTAAATGTTTCTATCTATAAATATGGGAGGAAAGATTAAAACAACCGGTCATTAACATAATGAAACCCAAAGTTTATTTTTCTATGCAATTAACGTTCCAAGTGGCGGTTCAATTAAGTAGACATCGATCCAAGTATCTATCTTTTACTTTCTCCATCTTTTTTAAGGTTACACGTAGTTAATGAAAGTTTTTTATTAATAAATATTAATCAATTGACTACTTAAAACATGTAATTGCATATTGAAAATAAATATTTCATAAGAAGAGAAGGAGAAATATATTACGTTAATAAAATAAATAACTTTGTCTTTGTACAACAATAGAGATATGGCATCTAGTAAACAGTAAACCAACAACTCAATTAGAATAATTCAGAAAAAATAAATAAAAATTGACAAAAAAAAGGAAAACCCTAATTAAACAGGCTTGGCCTTGGAATATACTGTATTCTCACCGATATACGATCACATTTAATACATTCATGAGAGAGAGAGAGAGAGAGAGAGAGAGCATATTATAGTATATTTTTATTATGGAAGGTGGTAGTGAAGTGAATTCAGGAGTGCAGAAAAGAGAGCAGAGCAGAGCGACAAAGTAGCAGTGAAGTCACAGATCTACTGTTGATGGCGTTTGCAAAAATCAAAATTGCCATAGAAATCGCGGTCTCACTCTCTTTTTCTTCTTTATGGTTTTAACTCTGACTCGGTGACACTCTTCAATCTCTATCACATGTAAGGCAGTGAGAGTGAGTCATTGTTTTGATCAGTCTCTCCAAGCTTCGACTCCCACTACTTACTAACACTTTGATCCAACCCTTTTGTCAGTCTCAGCAATATTTGATTGGGACAATGAGATACAGCGGGACCACTGATTTTTTACTGTTTTTGGGGTTTTACCCAAAGTCCTGCTTTCTCCTTTCCCCTTTTCAGGCCCTTCTTCTTCCCCTTAGGGCTTTAGCCCTACTTAGCAAAGCATGCTGCTTATACTAACGTTAATTCTAAATGATTATGTTTCATGTAGTAGTAATTACATTCTCTGTTTGTGGATGACCATGGGCTTAATTTGCTTTAATTCCTTCCGACTAGAGATCTCTATCAACCATCAACCATCGCTTTGTTTATACTATATTTAATATTCTTAGATCACTTTTGTCTTTAAATCAAAATCCTTCCTTGTTGTCTTTAAAGTGATAACAAACATATATGTGGCCAAGCATGCAATGCAGGCAGTGAAGGCAGGCAGGCATGCATGGATCATACAGACCTGATATCATTATATATATATATATATATATATATATATATTTATATACACACACACACACACACTAGTATTTCAAAGCTGTGTTGCACGGTTATTTTTCAATACATATAAATTTAATTTATCCATGTCAAGAATTTAATTTTTAATTGTTTTTATATTTTAGAGGCTTCGTGAAAAAGATTGGAATGAAAAACAATACTTAAAATCTAGAAAATATTTTATTATAGTGAAAAAAAAGCCTTGAAAATGAATTAAATAACTAATTTAATTTTATTGAAAATATAAAATAAAATTAATTAAGTTTTTTTAATGAGCAGCTAAATTAATTTTAAAAGAATTATGCTAGAAATTAAGATATATTAATGTAAAATTAAATTTTTATTAGAAAAAATAAATAATAAAATTTTCGTACAAAATGAAAATTTCATTTTATACATGAGAAATCAACACTCTTTTCTACTAAACTCTTTTTATTTGTTGCTTTTGCTTTCGATACTTCAAAATATCTGCTTTATATCCAATTATAAATAGATCTTGTTATTAGTACATCTTTCATGCATATTTTATACCCATTTAAATATTGCAAGGAGTAACAACTAATGACACGTTTACCTGTTATCATGCGAGCATGAAATGCGCATAAGATATGTGCAAATAATATTTGTTATACAAAAAAATGGTTACACTTTGAGGGTAGATAAGAAATTATAAATTATAATTATAAGTATTGGGGTTTGAATATTAAATTTATTAACTATTATTTTTTTAAAATGATTGTATGAATTAATTAAATTATATATAAGTTCAAGTGTCATCTTTTTCTTTTATTCTATAAAAAAGCTTAATTTAACATAATTTTCTTTTCAAAAACTCAGTCTAGCAAAAAAAAAAAAAAAATCCAAAAAATTAATTTTTAAGGCACATGCTTTTGTTGTTTAGGATTAATCGCTTTTGAGCAAATATAAATTTTATTCTTGAATCTTTTTTGTTTGGGCATAATTTTGACAAAAAAAAAAAGAAGAAATAATCAAGATTATTTTTGTTGCTTTTCTGAATGCAAAATAAAAAGCTTAATTTTATTTTTATATTTAAGTCAACTAAAAAAATATTAAATTAGTATTTTTATCCTCTATTCATACTATACATCATGTAAAAATATAAGTGAATAATTGAGAAATATAATATATAATCATACATGAATTTTTATTATATTTCTATTAAGTTAGAGAGATAGAGCATAAAGTGAAAAAAATATAAATAAAGCCATTTTATACCTTATACTTATGCATATAATATTACTTTAAAGTACTAATATTTTCACCAAAGGAGTATGATTAATTTTTTAAGCTATAAAAGTTTGATGAGATAAAAAGAGAAAGGTAATCAAATTTGAGAAAAAAAAAGAAAGAAGGGAAACAAGATGAAAAAAAATTAAAAGATTAAAATGGCTAACAATAAAAGAGATTAAAGAGATGATAATAATGATAATTACTATTGCAAAATAAACTTGTTAATTAGGAGCCATAAGCAAACATATTTATAAAGAAAATACGGTGTACATATTCATGTCAAAAACTATATTTAACCATTTAAATCTTATTAAAAATAGTTAAGACAAAATCTAAAAAACATTTAAGATTGATGTTTAAATGATTAATATATTATATTAAATTCTATGAATGAGATAGCAATTGTGAATGACATAAAATTAATATATTATATTAAACACAATGAGTGAGATAAAATTAATTATAAAATTAATATATTATATTAAATTAAATGAATCTGTATAATATATGAAATTCTTCTAATGCATCCAAAATCAAAATTAATAAATAAAATTATTAATTTTTATATTTGATTTAATATTATTAATATAAATCATATATTAATCAATTTTAAAGAATGTATTAAAAATTAGTAAAACCCATAATTCTATTAGAAAGGCTTTGTCAAAGAAGCCAAAAAGCACAAAGTTTGTACCGGTTTTCAAAGACCTACCTCTTGACCCCTCCCAATGTTTGTGCTACTGCTAAGACCTTTCTAAAGATTAAGTTTTAGGTATGATTTTTTTTTTTTAATTTGAGTTGACCAGTTTTAATCTGAATTATTTTTTATAAAAAATATTTTTATTTAAATTTAATTATAAAAATTTATAAATATTATTTTAAAAATAATATTAAACACAATGAATGAGATAATATTAATAGATAAGATTAATATATTATATTAAATTCATGAAAACCTATGAATGAGATAAAACTAATATTATGTTAAATTCAATGAATGAGAAAATATTAATTTATATTATATTTTTAGTAATTTAACCATTCAAATTCTATTAAAAAGAGTTAAAACGAAATTCAAAAAATAATGAATAAAATTAATATATTATATTGAATTCAATGAATGAGAATGAGATAAATTAATATATTATATTAAATACAATGAACGAGATAAAATTTATTGGTAAAATTAATATATTATAATAAAATTAAATTCTATTAATGAGAAAATATTAATTGGTAATAATAATTTAACTATTCAAATTATATTAAAAGAAGTTAAAACAAAATCCAAAAAGCAATGAATAAAATCATTACGTTATATTATATTATATTCAATGAATGAGAATAAGATAAAATTAATTGGTAAAATTAATATATTGTGTTAAATTAAATGAATTTATCTATCTATTAATTAATATTATGAAAAAAATCATAATAAACGTTAATATTTATGTGAAAAACTATATAATTATATAGATTACATAGATACATTGCCATTGGGATTTTCTTCCATTTATTTCAAGCGCTGCAATCCCGATATTAGTGTATATATATATATATATATATATATATGTACTAGCACTAAAAATAAAGGAAGTTCCAATGTATTATATCATATACACACACATATATATATAGTCCTATTCCGCATGTGAATATGTATGTAATTTTTTTAAACAAGTATGATATTTATGATATGACATATGTGCGCAAAATAGCAGGTAAGGTGTTAGATCCGAGGCGGACAGTAACAGGTAGCCATTAAATCAACTACCTATTTCCATTGTCTGTGAGGATACCTCTCGCTTCTTGTAAATGTAATGGTTCCTCTATTTATCACCTATCTTTATTAACATTTACATTTTATATAGAGGATCAAGTGACAATATTTCAATAAAACAACGGTCAGATTTAATAACATTATCGTATACGTTGTTTTTATAAAAATCTTTGTCTTTGATATTTCTATCATAATGAATATTGCCTACTTCACTAACATTTAGCCGCACGCAGAAATTTTTTATATCCAATAAATGATTGGGTATTTTTAATTAATTTAAATTTTAATGCATATGATCTATATAAATAAATAATAAAATAAACAATTAATTAAAATGTAATAGTAAAATACTAAAGAACTTGCAACATTATTCTTATACGCATCCGAAAACTAGGATTCATTATTCCCTAAGATAGAAAATTAATAATAAAGGGTTACAATTAAATGTAGAAAATAAAAGGACGAAAAAAAAACCACTAATTAAGGGCATGCATATGCGCATATGCAATTTGAGACATCCGGAGATTTTGAAGAGGGGCTGGTCATATTCTTTGACTTTAATATTGTCATCATCCGTGGATCGCATTGAACATTCTTGGAAATTTTTGCTTAAGCATATTTAGAGGCATAACATGCATGGACGTAGCTTTGGAATTGGGCTGAAAATTTCAGCCTAATTAAGAAGTGAAGCACACTCCACCCCTACTACAAGGCATCTAATTGATTGGTGGTTGAGAAGTTTGCAAATTGACCGATGGAGATGGTGGTTGATAGTTGGATGCATGAATGTTGTTGAGCCACCGCAAGCCAAACTTTGCCTATAAAAAGGTGTTTGGTGCTTGCATCTGGATACACAGAGAGAGGAAGGAAGTGAAGAAAGAGAAAAAAAAAAGAAAAGCAAAGCTTTGAATTGTTTCAAGAGCGGTATTCATCTTGGGTTTGGCTGTATATGTCATCCGCATATTGAGAAATTAATACGTGAAAATTTTGATGAATGCTTTTTTATAGTGATATTTTTGTGTGAATTTTATCATTGTAGTATCTATTTATTTATTGTTTTTGACAGTGATGAGTTCTTTTTTTTCTTGCCTCCTAAACGTAAATCACATATATCATTGTATTTTTTATGTTTTGTTCTCTTTTGAGTTTTTTTTTTTTTTTTATTGTTTAGTGCTTTCATTAATCAATTTAATTTTTTTAAGTTGATTACTTTGATGGGTTTCTCTATTAAAAATAGTTGGATGTTTAAGGTCCTATATGTAGTAACGCATGGTGCAACCTTAATCACAATATAACTTACTATAGCTAATTAGACCAAAAAGTTTTGAACCCTAAGCCATATATGTACGTATATACATACACACGCAAAGGCTATCCTTCAAAATCAAGATTTGCTTGGATATTTTAAGGTCAAATCGCACTCCAACAAACATTTTAATTTCACCACATGGTGTTAAAATTTGCTATCCTTCCAAAATCAAGATTCCCCTTTTTAGACCATGACTGCAATATCAATTAGCTCGCAGCACACTTGACACTTGTGTGGTCGGCTTTGTAGCTTTTGCCACCAAAAGGAAAAAAGGAATAAAAAAGGAAAAAAAAAGGTCTCTTTGTAACATCCTCATGTAATATCAATCAAGCTGAGGCAGCAGGTTTCTGCACCAACTTCGAGTTGTTTTTCTCTTACCCATATTTTTCTACTATGTCTATATAATATATAGTTTAATTTTTTCCAGTTGTAAAACCTGTAACTAGGGCCAGGACATTTTGGGGGCATCTGCCTGGCTGCTAGCTAAAAGCAAAACCCTAATATGTCAAAGTAATTGAACTTAGAGTTGGACTTTATCCTTTTGGTTTCTACTTTGAAATTGTTGAAATTTGGAGAGGCATCAAATCACATGAAGCCCCCCCATGCCATTGCCACCGACTAGGATTCAGATAGATACTTCCGCAACTCACGTCATTCAGATTTGAAAGAGAGAGCTTTATTCCTGGTTCAAAACCAAGGCATCAGATTCCAGCTGGTAAGAAGCCATAGTATTATTGTTATTATTATTAATTACTGCTTTAATTCTAATTTACCCCTGTTGCCAACCCAGTAAAATCAAACAGGTCATAAAAAGTAAAGGGTTAAGGTGCAAAACTGAACCTCCATTTAGAATATTTATTTGCAATAATTTAGGAAAAATGTTGAATCATTGTTTATTTTTCCAGAAAAAGAAGCATGAAATAAGTAATGACTTCAGGAATCATCTGTCTGATATCTTTTCCTAGTTTTCTCAGGGTTTCTTGGCCCATTACTTTTGGAGCTCGTTTCGCAGCCTGCAACATGTCACGGGAAAAAGTCATGTGTGTCCACTCACATTTATAATTTGAGTTCAAATTCTTTTGCTTTTTGCAAAACCTTTAACTATATATATATATATATATATATATATATATTATCATTGTGCTCTGGCATGTAGGATGCTAGAGAGAGCATGGGGAAGAGATTACTGTTACACTCACCGCTGATTTATGTACCTCAGCTCTTTTTCTCCTGTTGCCTCGAAATTTTCTATCAATAAAAAGTTTTAAACCTTTGGAACAATTAGTCATTCAACTTAATTAACCCGGCACATCAGAAATGAAATCTTGACTTTGAAACCTAAAGACCTCACCCTTTTCATTATCTTCTCTTCTACACCCAACTTCTTCTTCTTGTTATTAATTGCTGCTAATGGGCTCTTATACTTATATGATCTCTTATTGTCATGTGCAATAACTGCCAAAATGCTTCTTCAAACCTCGTTGTGCAAAGGTCATTATTGGGTCTTCTTATGGTATTTTTTGTTTCTTTGTTTGATTGTTTGGGTGTGATGGTGAGGGGTCTAGATTCTTATTTTGGGTTTTGTTTGGACTTTAGAGTACCCCTATTTGGGTCAAGATTTGGGTTGTACATGAATGAGATGAGACACTTTAACACTGAGAAGGTCCACTCCTCGACTCCGTATTCCATAGGGCTTTCTAGATGAATGTCAGGCCTAAGGTGAAATATAGATGATGATGATGATGATAATGATGATGATGATGATGATGATAATTATTATTATTATTATATAAAATACAAGATCAACTAAAGTGTCAAAAGAAATACTACTAGACTGTTACATATATCGTATATAATATATACGTGGAAGAAATATTCATTGATATTTATATAGAATATCCATCTGCTTATAGATATGTATATATGCCTAATTATTCATCGTTTACCAAAATATATATACTCTTCTGAGTTTCCCTCTAAATTGTTTTCCTGGACACCCAAGCCGACTGGTCCTACTTAAGACCTATAACTTTTTAATTAAAACTGTCAGACTAGATTGTAAAATTGTAATGGAGAATCATAAATATCCTTCATTTATCTATTTGTATATGTTTAGACTAAAAAAATTATTTGTACATGTTGAGGGACAAACATTGAGTAATATACATCAAATGCTTTAAATATATATTGGAAATACATGCAGGCCGCTCATTCTTTAACCCTAAGCAAATCATGCCCCTTGCTCGCTCCTTAATTACTTAGCTGGAATTGACTTTATAAGACAGATTACTTGAACAATGTCTGGAACTGGCAGATAGGTAAATCTCTTATATTAATAAAAAAGGAGGAGACCAGGTAATGTCTTGCGTTAGAAAGCAACGAAAAAACTTAATTACTATATGAGTGCATGTATATAAAAAGAAAGGGATCATCATCTCTAATTAACGGCACCGCCTGCAGATAATAGAAAAGCTAGCTCAACTCAATAATTCAGGGTATAGTATGCTTGCGATCCATCAGTTGGTGAAGTTAGGAATAGTCCCATAAGGATGAGGCTCGGTAGCTTTAGCAGCTGCACAGGGCTCGATGGTAGGCCATGGTGCCACCGGCTTCCCTAGAAGCTCTGCTGGCAAATCAGGCATCCCTTTCAAGTAGAAAGTATAAAACAGCTCGAAGGGAAAGCCTATTTGCTGTGATTTGACCTTGTCCGTAGGCTCCCTCAAAAATCCCAGAACCACCAGGCACATCTAAGTAGGTATCCTCGTACTTTGAATATGGTTCCTGGACAGATAAATGGCCATAGTCACCAAAGCATAAGCTGTAAATGGCTTCTTAACAATCACCTTTTTCTCCGGAACGTTCTGAATCAGTACACACAGTCCAGCTCTGATGCCTAACCTTTTATGTAGGTTTCTAGAGTAAAGCTTGTTGGTGAAAGGAAACCAGACCACCAGGAGAGTTGACAGGGTATTGGCGTAGTTTTAAAACTACAGGGCTGTTCCTGTCTCTCTGTCGTTGATTTCATAAACGTATAATTCTTTAACTTTTGCTGAAACAAACAAAAGGACGTTAAATTAATTTTTAAATGTTAAAAAAAATGAGGATAGAAACGAAAACAGAGAAGAGGAATTTGAGTTATAATTTATTGTTTTATTGATTGAAGGTACTTACTGGGCTTGGGAGTTTCTGCTGAAGGCGGCAGCAGTGGCAGTGAAGGGCTTGGAGGTTGTAGTTGATGATAGTGAAGAAACTTTTTATGGGTTGATAAGAAGTTGAGGTGGTCAAGATGGGAAGGAAAAGGCTTTGAATATGAGAGATTGGACCCTAAAATTCTTATCTGTGGGATAGGGATAGTGAAGGTGAAGTGGCATCAGCCAACTTGATGATAGCAGAGACTGCTTGCAGAGAGCTGGTAGGGGATGCCATTAACTTTGTAAGAAAGTTGAAGACAGAACAGAAGCTAATAGATCCTATAGGTTCGTGTTAGTTTCTATGCGGAATTCTACTTTTTAACCTAAAAATAACAACTGTTATAGTAAAATAACAGTGAAGGATCTATTCAGAAATTATTAAAAGAAAAAAAAGAGTAAAACATTCAGTTCAAGCATCTCATCTTAAGAACATTCCGCTACACACACACACATATATTTATATATAGACCAATTGACTTTCACCAAGTAAATTTGAAAAGTAAATAGTACTAATCTAAAAAAAAAATTCTCAAAAGATCCTTCTCCAAATCTAAATCTTTTGTGAATTTGATAAGTACACAGTTATTATCTAAAAAAAAAAAAAAAAAAACCTTAAAAAAATCTCTCAACATTTTTTTGTGTGATTTAAGTTAGTATTTACAGCAAGAGATTCATA
>JBBYHL010000005.1:12593194-12603492 GCA_038381835.1 Adansonia madagascariensis
AAAAAAAAAAACCTTAAAAAAATCTCTCAACATTTTTTTGTGTGATTTAAGTTAGTATTTACAGCAAGAGATTCATATTTATTCATATAATCTTACAATTAATAATTTACATGAAAATTTTTTAATCTAATTAATAAATATTATATTACTTACTAATTTCGGTATCCATCAACAGGTTACAACTGATCTCTATAAATAATATATATAAGTGAATGCCATGGATTTTTCACCTTTTTTTTTTTTTCCCCATAAAGCAGCCGTACGGGCCAAAATGGCAGCCTAGCCATGGACTTTTTTTTTTCCCCCTTTATGGTTTGACCTATAAGACCAACTGCTGGATCTTCTTCTACTTAGATATGGTTTGGTCCCCCCCCCCTTCCGTTGTTTAATGCAAAGAAGTAGATGAAGATCTGAAGAGTTTAATGGGGGTAGGTAGGAAGGGGAATTTTTTTTTTTTCTAAAAAAAGGAACTTTCTAGTTTCTACCATGTATCCAGTCACTATCCATCATCAAAAACGAAAACAGAAACAAAATCTAGTAGAGTTGTATTAACTTACATTACAATTTACAAGCAGCATTTACAGGTCAACCAAACAAATTCAGGACAAAGTTAAAATAAGCTTCTCATCTGATGTCTCAATAAAACTCCGAGCTGTCCTGTCTGTCTCTGCTATAACATAGTAGTACGTGAAAAAAACATCCAAGAAAATACTACTGCAACTACTACTACTACTACTACTACTTAATGAGCAATCAACTGGAATAATCAAAAACATAACAAGGAAATATACCCCGAAACTTTTAATTTAACAATAACTACTATAAAGTAGAATTTACATAGCAGGGTAAGGCCGGTAGTTTTCGAGTGTAAAGGCATGAAAAATCACACATGACACTCATTTTACGGACTATCTCCACTAAGAGTAACGCCATTTTTACTGCTCAAGTGGCTTTGGGTGAGTCAAATGCATGAATTGCTTGGAAAATTATCAACTTTTCTTTACCACAAACTATAAATGTTAAATCAGAGATAGGTCATGCTCAGGCAACAATAGCTGCTTTAATGGACAATATTAGATACTTCGCATTTAATATCTGAATTGCTTTTGGCTAAAATACCGTTTCCACCAACCTTACATTATGTCACTTTACAGACCTTATGAAGACGCCAATTTCACCTTCCACTATATATATGCATAATAAGGAAAAACCTGTGCAAAAGAAAAAATTATAATCAATTAAAAGATTCGTATTACAACATTTTGTCAAAATTTCCGAACCAGCTCTAGTGATTAGAAGGGTATATATTCAAACCGTGCAGCAGGGCTACCATTGGCAGTCAACGTTGTCCAGTTGTCAGGCCATCTGATACACTTGATGCCTCCCCGTATAAGAATTGGTTCTGCAGCAAAGAGGTGAAAGACAAGCATTAGTGATAATATATATTAGCCACATTGTACAAACATGAATGCCCGCACACCAAACCTGTGGCTGGCGAGAACCAGGTATTCCGTGGCACATGCACTCATTAACTGAAGTACATACACTCTCAGGAAACCCACCATAGCCAAGAGGTGAAGGATAAGCACCCGCCTCAATTATCATCTGTTGCACAGCTTTGTCGTTTTAATCTGTTGTCACTGATGGCTGATAAGACTATTAAAAAAAAAAAAAATGATGATGAATGCATGCACTTGAACAGCGCTTGCAGTTAAAACGATTTTAAAGAATATAAAGTGCTTAAAAAGATGAACCACAATGACAAATTAGTATATTCACTAATATGCAAAATGTAAAAATATAAATAAATAAATAAATAAACAAGAAAAAGGAAGAAGAATGTTAACAACTTGAGACAAAAGGAAAATTTGACAAGGACATGATTCTTCTGCTGTTAAAAAGTTGTAAAGGGGCGTCAAACAAATACAAAAACCAAAAAGTTGCAAGTTCTCACCCTAACTAATATCCCTGCATAGTCTAAGACACGAGCAGCAAGCTCACAGATAGCCCTCATCCAAGCAATAACGCTTTCAGCATCACGAATCTGATGCTCCCTAGAAATTTCAGGTAATATATTTGAACTTAAATAAGAAGGGTTTTGGAATGCGATCAGGCACAGGAAGACGTGACGACAATCTCCCACTTCTCAAAGGTGGTCTTCTTCTAAACTTTGTTGCACTCTGAAGTTCAGACTCTCAGCAAAGAATTGAACAATCTCAGTAGTCATTTGAGTAAGCAAAATGAGCCCAGTTCAAACTTATATCACTGATAACCATAATAGTATGAAGCAATTTAAGTTTCCTGCAGAGTATGAAGCAATTTAAGTTTCCTGCAACAGAAAATAATTAACTAGCGATCCTATTCTTAATTAGAGAATGAACCAAAGTGAAGAAGGGAGCCAGGGAACCAAATTTCGGGCTCTAACCTTAGAGAACCAAGACAAATCAACTTAATACACTATGGAGACATATAGGACGGACATAGAAGGTCCCTAAAATTTTATTATACTGTTTATGAAACCAAAATATTTGAGAATTTCAAATACTAAAAATTTGCATATTTGATGCACATAGCTCTGCATCTGGAAGTGCCAGCAGGATGTGATACTTGCTTTGCTGCAGTTTCCTTTTCTAGTCCCAATGTAACTAAGCACTCGAATTTTCAGCAAGTGCTCCAATAACCCTCTACCCACGATTTTACCCCAAAAACCATGGAGCTCAATCCCCCGGGTGAAGTTGCTTTGGAGACAGCAGAGCATCAGAGTGAAACGAAGGCATCCGACATTCTCTTTGATTATCTTAACTTGATGATAGCATAAGATTCTCATACATGGGATGATTGAACAAAATCTTAAGACAAACAGTATGTTATAAATGCATAATTTATGTTTTCATACCATTCAAAAACTCCACATTAAAGCAAATCGTTTCATATCCAGCATAACCAATTGAACATAGATCATAGCATTAAAAGCGACCACAGGAAGAGAAATTGTATACAAATTAAAGCGACAACATTTTTAATGCAGCAGAATATGAATACCAAACCTCCTTATTCTCATGGCCTCTTATAAACCTGATACCCTCTTGGAATGAACAAGCAGCTTATGTCGAGAACAAATACGAAACATATTGCTAAATGAATTGAGTAATAGCGATTGAGGAGAGAAGAAGCAAACCATTGAGACTAAAAGCAGGGAATGCAAGTGGGAGCCCCCTAAATAGCCATGGGGTTGATTTTGATGAGGACGATGAATACAAGTGTTGGGCATGTAACGAAGACGAGAGTTGAGACGAGAGACAGAAGCGCAAAAAATCATTTCCTGAGTCAACAAACAGGCTTTTCAAGATGATGCTCAAGTCACAAATGGGTCTTCATATAAATAGTATTAATTGGCAGACTAGGATATTTTTATTTATTTATTTATTGTTAATTGTTAATTGTTAATTGTTAATGGGCTGGGGGAAACATAAAATGGGTAAAAATGCCTTTGATTGATATTATGGATCAATTTAATCGATCACCTATGGAGGAGGTATGGGCTGAATCCAAGTCTTGTATTGTACGGTTACCTTCTCACTCTTCCAATCATGAACCCGATCGAGGCCATTGCTATGTTCGTTGGCAGTGCCAGTGGCACCACATTTTCTTTTCCAACTCCAAGAGCTGATCCTATGTATGTAGCCGTTCCATATAATACTAGGATCCTTGTTAGTCTTTTGATTTCAATAAATAATATGCTAATATTTTGTCGAACAAGTATGCATGCATTAGTTGCAATACCCAGCTAAAACTAAAATTGAGGTGAGGTTCATGAATTTTCAAAGAAAGAATCCAACAATCATGTGATGCAATTTACAATTGGGATTTTGGACGAACATTCATGGTTGAAATTTCTTACTCCTACGGACCAAATCATGAAATGAATACATCTTTCTTTCCATCTACTTAAAAAGTCTTACAATTGAGAATAGATATGTATCCTTGGAATCAAATCTTAATTTGTATGCTTGCAATATTCTTATTATATGTTTGCACGTACAACTCATCAAGTAATTGTAATTATTAAGGCAAAAAAGCGTCACTGACAATGTTGATTTTTAAGTGATCAATTAGTTTTTTTTGTATTGTGAACTGGATTTGAGAATGCATGCAATTATATGTGTTGACATGAACCTCATGGCATGGGTTTTGACATTTTCAGTAGAAAACACTATGTCAAAAAGCATTTTAATTATAAATCCACCTAGTGTTATATATATATATATATATATGTCCTGTTTGCAATAATTATACTATAATTGAGCCATATTTCAATATTAGAAACTAGAAAAGCTAATGAAAGCAAGTCTCTGCAAGATTTAGGAATGCATTTTCAGTGTAAAGATTCCTTCCAAATTGCAGCACTCTTAATCTTATTGTTTATTTATTGTTAATATATAAGAGAAAAAACATAGCGATCCGAGATATTTACCAAGTTTTGACTCATCCCAAAACCAACTGGGTTAGAAGATCATATTTCAAGTCCTAATGTTTTAAAGCAAGACAAAGGGCGTCAGAACGTGTCATCAAGGGCCAAACTACATCTTTATTTATTATTGGACAAATCATGACACGGTAACCAGTTAGGTAGCTCCTCTCTCTCTCTCTGCAGTGAATCATAGTTTGTCATTAAATCCACAAAGAGATATTTTCAGGAAAGCAACAGCACCCACCACATATAGTTACTACGATCTATGACCTAACGCGAAATTAATATAGAAAATTGTTAAAACTACATAGAATAGTACAAAAAGGCATGAGCAGAACAAATTGACAGTTATCCATTTCAATTTTTCCCCCTTCTTTTTCTTGGAAGAAATGTATGACACCTAATTTAAGCTTTGTTCAGCTTTTTGTTTTTTAATATACAATTCAACTCTTACAACTTGCAACTACACCCCCCTCAATCCCATGTGTCCCCTTTCGTCCCCTTTTTTTTTTCCCTTCCTACACCCTCTTAACATTCACAAATTTCCAAAAAAAAAAAAAAAAACAAAAAGGAAAATTAGGTAATGTTACAAAGCATCAATTACCCTTTGTTTCTTGCTAAACTCTAATTCCAACAGCTCCATTTCTCTGGTCCTTTTCCCATTACATCCACCTAGACTAACATTTTCACTGTCAGTTATTTTAAATATGTTGACCCCAAATAGCCTGACCGTTTGAACCGGCCCAACTGGGTTGTCCAAACGCGAAGCCAATCCGGTTCTTGCCTTCCAGTCAATGTAAAGCTGCTTCTCCGGCCCCGTTGATCTCTGAAAGCTAACAATGTCACCGGCGTTAAGGTTCTTCTCCTTAACAAAGCGGCTCCACCCTTTGGTTAAGACATAACTTTGGCTACTATTCCAATAGGAATACCTAAACCTCCAAACTTTGCCAGTCACATCTTCGAAGTTCAAAAGAAGTCCTTTCGAAGAAGCACTTCCACTTTGGAATGGAAAGTACTTCTCCGCATGCTGCTTTGGTATTACAAGTCGGTTCAACTTCCCCACATCGCTTGGGGTCACAGCTTTTTCGAAAAGCTGTTCACGCGCTTTCAGCTGAACGCCAAAGGAACCAAAACCGTTGTCGTTTATGACCACACGTTTCCCATTCCCATCGAAGCCATAGCTTCTCCGACTCTGCTCCAGTTCGTCATTGTAGGTATGCTTACGCAACATGTCAACGATTTCAGCCTTTGAATGTGAATTCAGAAAGGCCATTTCGATGTCATCTTTCTCAGTTTTTTGGAGGTGTTTGAAGTTGGTGACGGCATCACGACCCCGAAACCTTTGAGCAGCTATGTCATAGGCTTTGGCAGCCTCATCTTCTTCATTGAAAGTTCCAAGCCAGACACGTTGGTGTCTCTCGTATATCTGAGCACCCCATCGGCCGTTGGGTTGAGGAACAACGCCTTTGTACTTGGAAGAAGGAAGCTTTCTTGATTCGGCTTCGACCTCAGCTTCAGAATCCAAAATCACGCTGGTTCCACTTCCAACTCGGCAGAGAGGGTCGGGAGATTTGGTAAGCGGAGGCAAAGGTGAAATATTTGAGGGAGAAATGGATACGGATATGGAATCAGTAGTTGTGCTTTCGTCTATGCAGCTTCCATCCATATATATATATTTTTTCTTTTGGGTTGCAAGGTTTGTTTTTGTTTGAGTTGTGTTTTACTAAGAAGGTGCAAGAAAAGAGAGGTGTGAGTCGGGTTTGCTTGAATTGAAGTAGTATGTGTGGTGATTTGGTGTGTGTGCACATATATATATATATATGTCGGGGATAGGTAATTGTTCCAAATTCAATTATTAATTTAATTTAATGAATGTTAAATACATTTAATAAAGAAAATAGAGAATATATATATATATATATATATATTTCTCTTGGGTATTTATGGTACGAGAGTAATGAGATAGGGGGATGTGGTTGGTCAACCCGAGGAGGAAGGTGAAGGGATGGTAATTAAGGAACTAGGAAGATTCATGGAAGAGATCAAGGGGGGATTGGAAGAGAAAGGGAAGGATTGGAAAACAAGGGAAATAGTCAAGTAGTACGAGAGGCGAGTGTTGTGGGCTGTGTATGGCGAGGTGGGACCCAACTAAGCAAGTTGATGGGGTTCACATGACTGTGGACCTTGTATTGGTTTTAGTTCATCCCCCCGTGAGAGCGTTGCTGACTTGTTGCTGACCACCACCATCAGCATGGCATGACCTGCCCTCTTTCTCTCTCTCTCTCTTTCGTTTTCTCTTTCTGATCTTCGGTTTTAAAACATTTAGCTGTAAGTACAATATTATAAATACATATGGATAATAATCTTATCTGGTACTCTTGCTGCTTTCGTCAAAATGTGTTGTATTATTTGGAGTTGGCTTTTGTCACAACCAATTAAAACCCAGATAAACATTTGAGTTTTGAGTTCTAGCAGAATGGGTGGTGGGCCTGGATCTTGAAGTTGAAGCTGAAGGGATTAATAAGGGGAGGCGAGGGAAGGGGATGGGATGGGATGGGATGCATGTACATTGAAGAAAATGAAAGGTCCATCCAACAAGAAAATTCCCATAAAGTATTACTTACCGGCCTGGCTTGATTTGATTCCCTTCTCCTTTCCTCTCCAAGGCTTTGGTTTGTCTTTTTGGCTGGGTTCTTCATCCTAATATCTCCGAAAAACCAACCCCCTCTCCTCTTCTCCTTATTATTATTATTATTCTTATTAATTCCATTATTTTCCAACCAAACATTGACGTTTTATGCTCCCATCCCAAGTGGGTTTCCCCTTGTCTCTTCTACCATTTCCTCTCCTTGTTCATGCACTACAATAATGCAGAACCAAAAACAACCCTACCATCCATATCATATCTTAACTGTTTTAACTCTAAACATTTTTTTTATTTATATCTCATTAATTACTACTAGTAGTATGTCTTATCATGTGAACTATATATATAGATAACAACTAACTCATTCATGTATGATTCCTCCACTCGAAAGAAGTCTGACTAGTGGTTTCATTGTTTATTGTTTTGATTGCGTAAGAATGGAAATTTATTTAATTTTTGGCACCATTATTACTACAAAAACGTACTTGGAGCAATGTTTGTTGGCAATGAATTATGAATTGAAGATTATCGAAGACGAAAAATAATGGTACTAGTTGTTGTACGGAAATGCCCTCGGTCCTTGGGAGTTTGGACGAGGAGAAAGGGAAGGAGGACCCACGAGCCCAAGCAAGTTGATAAAAACCCAGCGCTGGAGACGGTGGGTAGTCGTCTGCTGTTTTGGGTAGGGTAGGGTCCTACTTTGAGACTCCGGTTTGATTTTTCTTCAAATAGGAATTTTTGTTATTTATTTTACTAGTATCAATCTAAATATATATGTATATGTATATGTATATGTATATGTATATGTGTGTGTCGTAGACTGAGGAATTGCGGATTAACATGAAAATGGAATTGTCTTTTTACGTGGAGAAAGCTTGTTTGCAGTGGTTTATAAGTTTTTAAATTATTTTATTTGTTTAAGGAGAAAAAAAGAATTTTCACTATTAAAAGAAAAAAAAAAAACAGAAAATGTCGGGGACTGATAGAGAGTATAATAATACGGAAAGATGCGTTTCTGTTACAAGTGGTAAGGGCACGTGTAAAACATTAAACAGAAAAAAAAAAAAAAGAAAAGAAGAAAGAAAGGAAGGGATTGATGGATGTAATATCTTAAAATTTAGTTGGTAAAAGAAGTCTCTCTAATTTTAAAGATTTTAAAGGCAGCTGAATGTGGTTTACATAAAAACTTCTTGTTGTGTGATATATATGGAGAATATTTAACCAGAAGATATATCAAAAGGTTGGAGTGAGCCACAGTTGTTGAATAATTCATAAAATCCAAATGATGGGGGTGGGGGTGGGGGTAAATTTCATTTTGGAATAGGTGTAGACAGAGCTTTTACATATGGATGCCAAAGAAGAATATTTAAACTGGTATTTATATATTCAATTCAGTAGAACACAAAACTTAGCTAGTTTTCTTTTCTTTTTGTTTTTTTATAATTTTCTTTTTTCCTTAGCTAAGCTCATTTAGAGGTGGATAAAGATTGAATATCATATGCATGCATCCTTTGAGGAGAAGAAGAGTCGCTTCATCTCCATAAAAAAAATTTCGCATATTATATATAGAAAAACAAATAAACAATTAATTAATATGCACAGCAAACACACCTCAATTTCACGCGATGCCCATGCATTCATTTAACATGAACTTCAATTCTCTGGGTACAATGTTAACTTGTAATTAAATTAACATCATTTTTTTAAAAAAATTAAAAGCACAAAGTATAGCATGGCTGCTGGGTGTTTCCTTTTTTTTTTAAAAAAAAAATAATTATTATTATTTTATTTATTTTTATGTTTGTTAAGGATTCTCTAAGTCCGAGAATTCCTACAAGAACAAGATGCCCCTTTTATCCAGCTTTTCCTTCCTTCCTTTCCCACGAAAGAAAGAAAATCCAGATGGATTTTGTATATTGATTCTCTGGCATCTATACATTTATCAGCTTTCCACATTTTAGGTCGGCTGCCTGATTATCCAACCATCAATTCTCTGCTACGTCTCACCCCTATCTAATCTAATAATCTTTACTAATACTGTATCTAACTCTATGCTTAATAGTGTGGTTTACGCGTCAAATTCTATCGAATTTTATGTGACAATAAAATCCAAAAGTACAACCAATCCACCCTTTTCCCTTTTTATGTGCTAATACTAATGCTATTACCGTTACTATTAAAATTAAATTATTTCTCAAAACTTCTCTTTGGTTTAAGGATTAATCTGCATTATCTTCCTGGCTATCACATGTTTGAATCCACTAAACATCCTGTTAATTGGTTTTGAAGAATCTCAATAGTTCCTAATTTACACGGAAATGGGATAAAGTTCATCAACTGTTGGCCTTATCATGAAACAACCAAACAAAATTTTATGAATATTATATATATATATATATAGGGAGAGGCATCATGACAAATTTTTCTAACCATATTTCATATGTCATCATTCCCAAATTTCCAATTTAATCATTTTAGTTTGTGCTTATATATCGTATGCTTCAAAAGCAAAACCATGTGTTTATCTACTTCTTTAACTTTGCTTCAAAATAGAACTTTTGTGATTATCTCAAAAGCATATTGAATTTTTCTTTATCTGAGTGAGTGTCATGTTTCCACTTTCCCACTGCACCACGTCAGATCCGACGACGCCCATGCCATTGCAGCCTTAAAAGAAAGCAACTTTTTCATTTCTGATGAAATCGCAATTAAAAATATACATATATATGGAGTAATCTTGAATTTGGATATGCATATGCTTTTCAAGAAGAGTTTGGTTTAACCATAATATTGCAATGCCCATTGATCTTAAAGTTAATATCGAAATTAATATATGATAAAGATAATCATAAATATTATTTAATTTGACTGCTCATATATATCTTTTAGTATTTTGACGATCTCTTGGTATCTGTAGAGATTCACACTCAACCTATGAGGTATTATCTGTTTTGATTCATTGGACCTAACGGTTTTATTCTCAAAAAGTATCCCACAAGTATAAGGTTAAGTCTCAATATATATATCATATTATAGTATATAAAAATTTAATGATATGTATAAGATAATGAAAATAATATTAAATTATTAAATTATAAAAATTATTAAATTTTAAAAATTATATTATTCAACCTTATATATAAAATTTTAAAAATTTTAGAATTTAAGTTTAACTTTCTT
>JBBYHL010000005.1:12603592-12614658 GCA_038381835.1 Adansonia madagascariensis
TTTAATGTAATGAATAATAATTCTAGCTTAAATAAACAGGTCTGAGCACGTTAAATAAGAGCCTAGGCTTAAGATTTTAGAAAAATTTGGGCCACCGCTCAATTTGACTTATGAACATGTTTAATTATATATAAAATATAAATTAAAATTTTAATGTTTAATTAAAATATATTTGGTATTAATATTTAATATTTAATTCATTTTTGATATAGTATTATTTATTATGACTTTCATATTTTTAATTTATCTTATTATTTTATTATATTATTATCAAATTCTAATTACCATTACTTGAAATAATAAAAAATAATAATAATAAGAATAATATTAAAAAAATAGTTAAAATTTTACTACTAAAATACATAAACTCTCAATATTTAATGAGTTTAGCTAATAAAATTAAAGAATATATGATAAATAGATGATATACGTTATTGACGATGTTTTCAAAGTTTATGATATGATTTACTTTTTAATAAATTAATATTTCATCATATATAGTCATGTTCAAGGGTCGGGCCATCCACCTAGCTTAATTGGGCCCGGGCTCGGGTTCTCATATTTTTATATCAGACTGACCCGACTCATCTCGAAATAGTAATTTTAAATTATTATATTTTATTTAAATTTAATTATAAAATATATAATGTCAATAAAAAATATTCTTTAATATAATAAACAGTACTTGTAGCTTAAAAAGGTAGGTCCGGGTACGTTAAATAAGGGTTTGGACTTTGAATTTTAAAAAAATTTAGATCACGGCCCCATCCAATCCATAAGCAAGTTTAATCATATCTAAAATATAAATTGAATTTTTAATATTTAATTAAATTATTAAAAAAATATTAAAATAAAATTTATAATTAAAGTTTTTAATTTATAAAAAATTATTTAATTATAATTTCTTTATATTTATTCTCAATATTAAATTTAGGTTTGAATTTCAATTTAATTTGAGTTCAAATTTTTTAAATTCGAATTATTAATTTTTTTGATCAAATCAAATTCGATTCAAAATTAATTTCAAATTTTTTAAAACAAAATTTTAAATTCAAATTTATTTTGTAAGAGACACTGACGGGCGATGCGACACTGATGGGCGATGCGATGCGATGCGTTGCGTTGCGTTAAGTTGCGGATTGATTCCGTTACCCTCTTTTATGGGGCACTTGTTTGTTTGATCTGGACAGGACTATTTTATTTAATTAAATTTAGGAAGGAGGGGAATATTCTTCTTAAACAGTTAATGATGAGAAGAATGTGATGCTTGCATGAGACTATGAACAATGTGGGTCCCCTTTGACTATTAGAAGGCGTTTGGGAATGGGATTGTGGCTGAGTTGGAAGTGTTGTTGCGACAAAAAAGAAAGTAAATTTGACTTGATAGACGACATTTATTTACAAAATAATTGGGTTTTGATTTTAATATTAAAAGTCTAAATTTGATCTAATTTTTTAATTATATAATATAAATTATTTTTAAAATTATATATATTTATATTATACTAATTATAATATTTTTAATTAAATTAATGTTACAAATTAAATAACATTAATTTAATTAATAAAATTATATAAAAAATTAAAATTATGTTTTAAGAATAAAACAAAATTACATATATTTAAATCTTTTCATTTTGAAAAATAGTTGTCTACTGCTAAAAACTACTCGTGATTTTTAATAATGTAAATAAAATATTATTAAAAATCTCTCATCTAATTTTTAACTTATTATTTCTTTATATATATAAATTAAAAAAAGAATAAAATTTTTATGAGTATGATAAATTCTAGTATATATTATTTAATTTATAGTATGAATTTATATAAAATATAATATTACAAATGAACATTAAACAATATATTATTTATATTTTAAAATTAAATAAAAATATTTATTTACTAAAACTTAAATTTTAAAAAGTATAGTTCAAATATAACATGTACAGATTTAAATAAATAAATATAAATTATATTAATATTGTATTTAAAGTCGGTCCAAACGTCGTCCCACGATCCATAAACATCTTCATTTGGGGTGTAGGCTTTAAGTTTTAAAGAATTAATTTTAAGAAGGAATTGCGGAAAAACATGGGAAATAATTTTCAATATTTTTGGTGGTTTCTTAATTTGTTCAATGGCTGATGCTAGTCTCAAAAGCTCTGCAAGAGGGACGATTGAGGTCATCTTACTTACAGGACCATATTTTCATTATTTTTACATTCAAGGCTAAATTGTAAAGCACTGCTTTAATCAACAGCTTCCAACGATTAAGACTTAAGAATGACCAATTTATTTTTAATTTTTTCTTGCCCTCTTGTCTAGAATCCCGATGCTTTAAACAGCAGCCTCTGGAAACTGACAGTGGCCACAAAATCAATGTTAGAAATTCATGCTGTAGAGGGTCCACTATCATTATTGTCTAAAAAGAAAAAACAAAAGGTACAAATTAGATACAGATGTATTTGCTTAAGTAAGTTGGGTACAAATCTCTTTCTGAACTAATCACATTATTTGCCCTATATATATAATAGCATTTTGCCAGTTGAAGCATAGGATACTAGCAAAAGCATGCAAACAAGAAGTACTTTGGGATCTTTTAGTGCATTAACATTCTACTCTCTGTAGATATCCCAACTCGCCGGGAGCTGCAACTTCCGTTGATCAACTGCTGACAATCTATAATATTCGTGGTGTAGCTGCCATTTTTTGCAGTTATGGTGGTAAGTAAGCCTCACGTTGCAGTCCTGCCAAGTTTTGCCCTAGGCCATCTGATCCCCTTCTTTGAGTTTGCCAAGCGCCTGGTGGTTCACCATGGCATCCGTGTCAGCTTACTGGTCATTACCACGGATGCACCTTCATCAGCTGCACAAGACCAACTCCTTTGCTCTCCTCAACTCCCTTCTGACCTCCACATCGTCAAACTTCCTCCCGTTGATGTTGATAAAGTGATCACCAATGACGTTCTACTCCTAACCCGGGTCTGTCTCACTGCAGACGAGAGCCTTCGGTCCCTAAAGTCAGTCCTCGTTGCCTTAGGCAAACTAACAGCTCTAGTTGCGGACATATTCACTACACAAGCTTTTGATGTTTGCAATGAACTGTCAATTCCTGCCTACTTGTTTTGTACTACATCTATTGCTTTCTCTGCCTTCATGCTATATCTGCCAAAGCTTGACAGTGATGTTGATTGCGAATTCATTGATCTTCCCGAACCGATTCAGGTCCCAGGTTGTAGTCCCATACGGATCGAAGACTTACTAGACCAGGCTCGCAACAGGAAGATAGATGAGTACAAATGGTTACTCCATCATAGTAGTAGGTTTATATTAGCCTCTGGTATATTTATCAATTCCTGGGAGGATCTTGAACCTGTGTCAATCAAAAGTATAAAAGAGAACCCCTTCTTCAAGCAGATACCAACACCTCCTGTTTACCCCATTGGGGCCCTGATCAAACAAGAAGAAACACCAAGCACAGTGGGTGTTGAATGTGTGGAGTGGCTGGACAAGCAGCCACCTGATTCAGTTATCTTTGTGACATTTGGCAGCGGTGGGACTTTGTCATTGGAGCAGCAGACTGAGTTGGCTTGGGGTTTAGAACTGAGCCAACAAAGATTCATATGGGTGGTAAGGAAGCCAACGGATACTTCTGCTTCAGGTACATTTTTTAACGCGGCGAATGAAGTAGAAGACCCCAAAGCTTATTTGCCTCAAGGGTTCCTGAACAGGACTCAAGGAGTGGGATTGGTGGTGCCATCATGGGCTCCACAAGTTACCATACTTCGCCATCCTTCTACAGGCGGATTCCTATCTCACTGCGGATGGAGCTCAGCATTGGAAAGCATAGCTCACGGCGTGCCAATGATCACATGGCCTCTTTATGCTGAGCAGAGAATGAACGCAACACTACTAGTGGAGGATATTGGAGTTGCTGTTAAGCCAAAAGTGGAGGCAGGACAGACACTTGTTGGACGAGAAGAGATAGGGAGAGTGGTGAGGATGGTGATGGAGGGTGAAGAAGGGAAGGTTATTAAGAGTAGGGTTAAGGAACTCGAAGAAAGTGCTGCCAAAGCACTGGATTCTAATGGATCCTCTTATGATTCGATTTCTTGTGTTACCAAGCAGTGGAAGACTGATCTTAATTAGTCTATGAAGCCATTATGATTTCTCCTTTGCACGAGGAAAAGCAAGTGCCCTAAGTTTGCAAATAAATAAGTTCCCAACGAAAATCAAAACAAATTTCCCTTATTGCTGGTTGCTGATATGCATCGCAAGAGTGACATGTTACCATCTTAGTATAACCATGGTGCCTATATAATTAATAAGACATGGAATATTATTCCATAGCTTAGCATTAGCTCCCTTACCCATCTTCTTTTTTATCTTAAACTACTGCCATTTTCCTTCTGCAAATTAGTGATCATTTGTTGAAACTTGACAGAATAACATTAGTTCTAATACCAAAAATAAGAACACCAAAAAACATGTCTCAATTTCGACCAATAAGCCTTTGCAATGTTATCTACAAAATTGTTGCTAAGGTTCTTGTCAATAGGTTAAAGGTAATTCTTCCGTCATACATAAGTGTTAACCAAGGTGCGTTTTTCCCAGGTAGATTGATAGTGGATAATATAGTGATTGCATATGAACTTTTGCATACATTGAAGATGAAAATGCATAAGGGTAGGGGTTATTATGCTCTTAAGTTAGATATGAGCAAAGCCTATGATCGGGTTGAGTGGAATTATTTAAAAGCAATTATGTGTAAGATGGGCTTTGCGAAAAGATGGATTTCCTTGATAATGAATTGCGCAACAGGGGTGTCCTGTTCTATCATCTTCAATGGGAATATTACCGACTCTTTTGTGCCAGGTAGAGGACTCCGACAACGGGACCCTTTATCACCCTTTCTATTTTTGATTTGTACAGAAGACTTGTCGGCTATGCTTTCCACAGCCCAACGAAATGGAGAATTACTGGGAGTCCAAGCAAGCAAAAACGGCCCTCGAGTGAATCATCTTTTCTTTGCAGATGACAGCTTATTATTTGCAAGAGCTAATAAAAGCAATGGAGACAAGATGAAATGCATGCTAAAGCTCAATGAGGAAAGCTTGGGTCAAAAGATAAATTTTAACAAGTCAATATTATTTTTCAGCCCCAATACAAGAGATGTTCATAAGAATAAAATCTAGCTATTGTTTGGGATCAATGTTGTGACCAATCCAAAAAAATATTTGGGATTGCCAACAGTGGTTGGTAAAGGCAAAAAGAGGGCTTTTAAAGATATTAATGATAAGGTGCATGCAAAAATACAGAGTTGGCGTTAGAAGTTTCTATCTTGTAGTGGAAAAGAGGTTTTCATAAAAGCGGTTCTGCAATCTCTTCCAACCTATGCAATGAATTGCTTTTTGCTTCCAAAAACCCTCTGTCAAGATCTCATGACCATAATGGGAAACTACTGGTGGTCAACCAAACAAGGTAGTCGAGGAATTCATTGGTTAAAATGGGAACACATTTGCTATCCTAAATCAATGGGACGGATTGGATTCCGTGACCCATACGTGTTTAACAAAGCTCTTCTTGGGAAGCAGGGATGGCGTCTCATACAAAATACAAACTCGCTTTGTTATAGCATCTTAAAGGCTAAGTATTTTCCGCGGTGCACTTTCATGGAATCAAGGTTGGGTTCCCGGACTTCTTTCACATGTAGGAGTATTTGGCAATCCAAAAAGGTGTTAACTCTTGCAATTCGATGGAGAAAATCCATTCGGATATGGGGAGATAAATGGCTTTCTTGGAATACAGATTTTGAAGTCCATTCAACCTCTACCAAACTGCTAATGACTGCTATGGTTGCTGAGCTTATTGATGAAGAAATCATGCAGTGGAAAACTGCTTTGATTAAGAATGAATTCTTGCAAGATGAGGCTGAAGCAATATGTAACATCCCTTTATACCAAACTACTGCTGTAGACAAACTAGTTTGGCATTATAATAAAAGTGGATTATACACTGTTAAAAGTGGTTATAAATCCCTCTTAACAAGAACCACTGGTACTGGTCCTCAAAGAAGTATTTGGGGGAGGTTATGGAAAGCAAGACTGCCTCCAAAGATTAAGTTATTTGGATGGCGAGCTTGTCATGGTATTCTTCCTACACACACCAAGCTGGCTTCTAAAATTCAAGAAATTGATCCACGTTGTTTCAGATGCGGGGCCGAGGCTGAAAATGACATTCATGCACTGAAAGATTGCCAATTATCTAAAAAAGTATTAGAAGGTTGCGGACTGCCTCAACAGCTACTGGCGATTCATGTGGATAACTTAATTGAGTGGATTGAAGATGCTGCAAAACAACTGATAGAGGAAGAGTTTGAATTTTTCCTGGCTATCTTGTATACTTTATGGCATACTAGGAATGAATTTAAAGTTAAAAAACAGCAAACAAATGCTAGAAGGGTGGTGGACACTACAGGATCCTTCCTCACCGAGTTTCGGCAACATCAGGATCAACAAACTCATGCTACAGTTATACCTAACATTCTTTGGAGACATCCACCCATACAACTCCTTAAAGTCAATTTTGATGGTGCTTTTGATGCGCAAAATCGTGGAGGAGTAGGGATCATCATCAGGGATTATGAAGGATTTGTAATGGGAGCTGCAGTCGCCCAAATCCAGATGGTTGCAGATGCCAGCACTGCTGAAGCCTTAGCAGTGGTTAAGGCATTGGACGTTGCGCGACGAACGGGTTGTCAACGTGTTATATTGGAAGGGGATGCAATGCTAATCATCAAAAAACTACTAACAGAGGAAGAGGACTTCTCATGCAGAGGACCTATTATGGCTGAAGGGCGAGACAAGATGAAAACATTTGTTGAATGCAAGGTACAGCATATAAGGCGACAAGGAAATGAAGCTGCACATGCCTTAGCAAAATTAAGTCTCACGGAATCTGAAGATTCGTACTGGTTGGAAGAATATCCAGAAAGTATACAGTAATGAAAGATGCTATCAATGTCTAATGAATGAAAGTCTTATTACTGTATAAAAAAAATATGATAACAATAAAAATAAAGTGTATTTCGTAGAAATAATAGAGGTTGATGGCTTTCAAAGAAAGAGAAAAGCCAAGAATCATGTGCGGCAATTTATTGCAAGTTAGGAGGAACATTCATGGAAAATTCTTACTCAATATGGGACGAAATCATGAGTAGATTTTTCTATCTCTTTAAAGTCTTCAAAAAAGAAAAAACCATGGAATCTCTGTATGCTTTTAAATTCTTGTAAGTTTCCACCTCGAACGCCTCAAGTAATTAAGTGGAAATTAAAATTGTCAATGACCTCATGTGGATTTGTGAGTGATTAGCAATTTAAGCAATATTGTATTATCAACTTCATTTGAAATGCCAGCTTCTACTGCAATTATGTTGACATAAAACCCATGGGTTTTGACATTTTTTTTCAGTAGAAAAACGATGTCAAAAACGTTTAATAATGCAATAGGCATAAATTAAACCATTGCATCTTAATATATATATATATATATATATATATAATATGACATGTTTGCATTATGCTACTGCAAATGAACCAATTTTTTTTTTCTGTTCCTTATTATAAAATGCAAAGTCCAACCAAAGATCACATTCATTAAGAAATGGAAAAAAAAAAATTATGCCAAACTCTTCAATAATGACCTAAATCCTGATATATTATTCTAGGTTCCTTGCATTTTGAAGTGATTAGTCAAGATTTACGACCTGCATTCTGCATCAGATCAGAACCATGTGCCCATTACCACATTCTTGGATATTCATTGTTTTTTAACTTCTTTTTTTTCTTTTCTTATGAAAAATATTACATCAACCAGGCTGGATGCTTTTGTCTATTGATTAACCATATTTCCAAGTTGTTTGCTGATGTCTGTAACGAAACCTAAATTAATGTTTAAATCTCTCTTCAGCACGATTAATAATTGGGAAAACAAAAAGAGATTTCAAATATATCTGCACTATATCCTTTTTACAAAGTTAATGATCTAATACCTAATTGTTGATTTGCAGCGTGAAATTCTTCAAAGATTCCTTACAATCTTTAGTCATCATCATCTACTTGAACTGTACTATATATATATATATATATATTAAAACTCTTAATATTGTTGTTTATTTATTAATATCTGAGAAAAGCATTGCGATTCCAACTTAAGAGATACTTATTTCATTCATACAAAACCAAATGAATTATGATCATCTTTCAAGGCCTAACATAGCATGAAAGGGCCAAACTACATCTTTATTATTGGACAAATCAGGACATAATAACCAATTAGGTAGCCAAGCCGAGCCAACATTTTTGAGTATAAAACCCTTATCCCCATGTATGAAATGAAGCATCGTTTGTCAAGAAATCAACATAGAGATATTTTGGGGAAAGCAGCAACACCACATAAAGCTACTAAGGTCTAAAGAGTTAATTAACATGAAATCAAAATATGAAACAGAACAAATTGACAGTTATTCATTTCTATTGTTTTCCACCTCTTTTTGTTGGAAGAAATGTATTACACCTAATTTCAGCTTTCTTCAGCTTTTTGTCTTGTAATATACAATTCAACTTTTACAACTTGCAAGCTGCAACTACACCCCCGCTTCCTTTCTTCCTTTCTTACACCCCCTTAAAACGTTCACAAAATTCTTAAAAAGGAACAAAATTACAGCAAAAGGAAAAAAGCGAAATTAGTTAGGTAGTGTTACAAAGCATCAATTACCCTTTGTTTCTTACTACACTCTAATTCTAACAAATCCAATTCTCTGGTCCGTTTCCCATTACATCCCCCTAGACCAACATTTTCACTGCCAGGTATTTTAAATATGTTTACCCCAAATAGCCTGACCATTTGAACCGGGACAGCCGGGTTCTCCGAAACTGTACCCAACCCGGTTCTTGCCTTCCAGTCAATGTAAAGTTGCTTCTCCGGCCCCGTTGATCTCTGAAAGCTAACAATGTCACCGGCTTTAAGGTTCTTGTCCTTAACAAAGCGGCTCCACCCTTTTGTTAAGACATAACTTTGGCTACTATTCCAATAGGAATATCTAAACCTCCAAACTTTGCCAGTTACATCTTCGAAGTTCAAAAGAACTCCTTTGGAAGAAGCATTTCCACCTTGCAAAGGGAAGTACTTCTCTGCATGCTGCTTTGGTATAACAAGTCGGTTCAACTTCCCCACATCGCTTGGGGTCACAGCTTTTTCGAAAAGCTGTTCACGAGCTTTCAGGTCAAGGCCGAGAGAACCAAATCCAGCTTCGTTTCTAACAACACGTTTCCCATTCCCATCGAAGCTATAGCTTCTCCGGCTCTGCTCAAGCTCATCATTGTATGTATGTTTACGCAACATGTCAACGATTTCGGCCTTGGAATGTGAATTCAGGAAGGCCGTTTCGATGTCATCTTCCTCAGTTTCAAGGAGGTGTTTGAAGTTAGTCACGGCATCACGACCCCTAAACTTTTGAGCTGCTATGTCATAGGCTTTGGCAGCCTCATCTTCTTCATTGAAAGTTCCAAGCCAAACACGTTGGTGTTTCTCGTATATCTGAGCACCCCATCGGCCGTTGGGTTGAGGAACAACGCCTTTGTACTTGGAAGAAGGTAGCTTTCTTGATTCAGCTTCGACCCCTGCTTCAGAATCCACAATCACGCTGGTTCCACTTCCAACTCGGTACAGAGAGTCGGGAGATTTGGTAAGCTGAGGCAAAGGTGAATTATTTGATGGAGAAACGGATGCGGATACGGAATCACTAGTTGTGCTTTCATCTATGCAGCTTCCATCCATTTTTAGTTTCTTTTCTTTTTGATTGTACAAACAAGAAAAACAGATAGAGGATGTAGTAGTAGAACAAGGTTTTTTAATCTGTTGTTTGTGTTATTTTGATTAAAAAAGGTGCAAGGAAAGAGAGCTGTGTGTTGGGTTTGTTTGATGGTTTATGGGGGTGATGTATCGTATATATATAGGGGATAAGTAATTGTTCTAAATTAGATTATTAAATTTAATTGTATTTGCTAAATACATTTGACGAGAAAATTAAATAGAGAATATTTTTTTTCATGGGTTTTTTTATGGTAAGAGAGTAATTAGATATGGGGATGTGGGATGTGCTGGGTCAACCCAAGGGGGGATGGTAAAGAAGTAGGAAGATTCATGGAGAGTGGGGACAGAAAGGGAGAAAATAGATTTTTGAGAATAAAAAATTAAAAATGGTTGCATTTTAGATGTAGGGAGAGACGGGAGGAAAAGAGAGAAAGAGGAGTGAACATTATGCGGATGTTGTGGGCTATGTATGGTGAGGTGGGACCCCACTGAGCAAGTTGATGGGGTTCACATGACTGTGGACCGTGTATTAGCTAAGTTCATCCCCCATGAGCTTTGCTGCTGACCACCGGCATCAGCATGGCCAATTGGCATGCCCTCTTTTTTCTCTTCCTGTTGAAACATTTATCTCTACGACAATATTACAGTTATAATATAATAAATAATTATATATAGAATGATTATAATCTTATCTGATACTGCTGCTGCGGCTTCATAAAAATTCTGTTGTATTATTTGCTGTTGGCTTTTACTACAACCAATTAGAATGAAGATTTTCAGCATTGAGTTTTGAGTTCCACTAGGATGGGTAGTGGGCCTAAATTTAGAAACGAGGGATGGATGGAATGGATAGACATTAGACATCGAAGACAACGGCTCATCCAATAAGAAAATTCCCGTAAGGTATGACCTGGCTCGATATTGGTTGGTTCCTTCTCTCTCTCTCTCTCCAAGGCTTTGGTTTGTCTTTATTGGCTAGGTTCTTCACCTTAGTATCTTCCAAGCAAATCCCTCATCTTCCTTCCCTTCCCAGTTCCCTCTTTTATTATTATTATTATTATTATTATGAACTCCATTATAATTTCCAACCAGCATTAACATTTTCAAGTGGGTTTCCCCGTGTCTCTTTTACCCTTTCCTTTCCTTATTCATGCACTACAATAATGCAAAACTAAAACAACTTGCCATCTATTC
>JBBYHL010000005.1:12622761-12634487 GCA_038381835.1 Adansonia madagascariensis
ATGCAAATTTCATTGATCTTAAGCTATAAACATATCTATTTATTTTAAAACTAACTTTTCTTTGGCAAAATATCGAGGAAGAAAAGAAAGAAAGGCTAACATTAAGATGAGATTAATTTCATTAAGGCAGAAAGAAAGGAGACTAAGTCAACAAAGGACGACCCATGATGGTTGAATGGATCATAGAAGATTAAATATAACGGACAAAAGCAACATAACGTGCCGGTCCTACGTCCTGTACCTCCATCCCTTTCTCCCATAAAATTTTCATCAATAATAATAATAATAACAGAGTAGTATTCAAAGAAATTCGAAGTCCTTGCATTGCTTGCTTTAGGTTGGGTTGGGTTTTGTTCACATATTTGGCTGAGAATCAAATGTGAAACAATCATAGATTCCTTTCCCTTCCCTTCCCTTCCCTTCCCTGGATTATCTATTTATCTATCCATCTTGAACGTGATAACATTACCGCCATTGGATTTCTTTAAACCTTGGACCTGAAAAAACTGAGCTGTACCCGCTGCTGTTAATGATTAATGAAACCCTTCCCTTTCTTTCATACGCCACGCTCCACTTGTATTTGATTTCTGCTGTCTTCTCTGACTGTTGATTACTTCTTGCGAGTTGCAACCCTTTTGACTTTGATTGTTTGTCAAATGCTTAATTAATACTACACCATGGATTTTGTTTAGTTGGCAGAGAGATATCTTTCTCATTTTGCCATTAAAAATTTGAAAATGTCTTTCCGACCCACTTTTTGGCTAAAAAGCAGGCAGGCAAAGCTCGATTCCACTCTGCTCACATGCCTTCGATTGGATTGCCAAAATTCATGCGTATACCATTGGAATTAGATGTTACACTACTGAGGATATAACCCGCACTCCTCATATCTTGGTCCCAACTCCCAACTAATCGAGGACCTGCTAATTCAGTGGATAGAAAAAACTAAAAAACACATCATTAGAAAAGTCTGATTAGTTGGCTCATGTTATTTTTCTTATAAAGCAGCATTCAACTAGCCAAAAATTTGAACCAATACGTGCAATCTCTTCTTCTATTCCTTCGTTAAAAAAAAAAAAAAGATATAACCTTAGAAAAACCATGAGCATCAAAAGTGAAACAAGTTGTGGAAGTTTGTTACTATTTTACAATGAATGCAGAGATATTCAGTTTATGAAACATTAAAAATCCAAGGGTGAAAGAGTCGGTGTATAGTATTGTTACAAGAATCAGCTAAAAGTTGATCAGGCAGCGGTGTCAAACCTGGGACCTCTTGGTACATGTTAGTGGTGTCATTTACATGATTTAAGTGTGGATTTATGATCTATGCTCTCACCAAATGTGACAAAATGGGTTATGATACATCAGTGATCTTATCCCTTTGTTAGTCAGTGGCAAAAAAAGGAAAGAGATGCATTGCATTTTACCGGAGAATGCGACATTCTAAGACCCCATTTGGTTCAAATTGTTGAAAGAAGCCAAATTCTTCGAAACTATTCCTATGAAGTAATACAGCAATTCATACCTTTAATGGCGTTCTCTATAATTGCTTTAATGCCATCTTAGTGAGTGGACAACTATCAAAATCGGTACTCTCCCTTTCAAGAATGATATTTACTAGTGAGGATTAAGAGGAAGCGATGGCAATCCCTTGGCGTGCTGACTCTCCACTTCGAGAACCATCAAGGATTTCTCTCTTTGATACCTGTTTTTTACAGCAAGTGCTGGAAAAAGGTTATCGTACAAGGTTGAAATCAAAACGACAGTGGTGGAGTTAAGCAAAATGCATGCTACCCAATTTACTGTTAAAACAAAAAGGTCTAACGTAAAACTGAAGTCACATTTGAAGTCTACATTGAAAACATAATAGTTCTAATAATTTCAAATTAGTTTATAAAACTGCAAATCAGATTTGTGGTTTCAAACACAATTAAAATATCAATAAAAATCAAATGAATACTCCGGAGAAGGGGTAGATTTTAAAAAAAAAAAAAAAAACACAGAAGAACAAAGATTTGAACTGCATTTTTGTGCAAAATGCATATGAATTTACATTATAGGAATACGTAGCAGCAGTGCTCAAGCCTTCTACTACAGAACGTCGGAAAGCTGTAATGCCTCTATTGTGTAATAAATTCTAGGTTTTGCAAAAACAAAAAGAATTATTAAGGGGAAGACACCTATTGAGAAGTGCCTCAATGGAGACTAGTCTATAACAAGCATCAGAGGAAATCGGTATCTTGCGAAAAGAAATAATCACTTCGCAATGACAGATGCAGGCCCATTCTCTGAAATAAACTACCACATCCTGTCTAAAATACTCCTACTTCTGCTAAATGAAACTCCACTTCAAGTCAATCAGATATATCCAAATTTGAGCCCTCAATGAATTATAGCCCTCGATTGGGATATCATTTAAGATTCCAATGATGATCTAATAATTTAGCTTAAAGTTGAGAACAATTGGTCCTAATGTTTAGTAGTTACAATTAATTTGTAGGCTTCAAAATTTGAAGTCTCGATGAGTGCTCTAGTAGCCTATCAGTTCTAATTTTTGCCACTTTTTAAGTGATAAGTTCAAATACATGCCAGGAATGCCATGTGATGAAAAAAGCATAAATGTAAAAAACATATCTTAATGCTGATACACAAATCAATCAGAGACAATGAATAAAATTTTGAACTTAATGAGATAATACTTACACATTAAATCTGAAGGTACACATATTTTGTTATTTTCCAGATGGTCTTTGTGTCATGTAATTGCATTAGCGTTTAGAGCTGCCGAGTTAATTGATCATTTTCCATTTAACTCTGTTGGGACACTTTCAGCCCATACTTTGAACTTAGATATTGGCCCATTAAGTTCAGGAGGTTAAACTTATAAAGAGAGAGGGCCTGATGGGGTAGAAATGCCTGTTGCAGCCCATTAGCATTGGATAATAATAAATAAAACCTACGTCGTTCCCTCATTTCTGTCAACGTGTAATATGTGGTGTGCGGGACTCTTCAATCCAGTTAAGCCCCCTCTCTTCCACAAAAAATACCAGAAATAACTGTCACTATAAGACCAAGCTCAAAATTGAAAAATTAATAGGAAAAAAAAATCGGAGACTAAAAGACAAAGCAACTTGTGGTCTAAATTTGAAGCTGATTCATGTAAACTACAGTTCTCTTTCTCTCTGCTTCTGTACTTCTTGTAAGGCTCCAAGCCTCCCAAAATAGCCTAACTCTCCATAGGCATGGCCACGGTTGCATCCGGTGGAGCTAACATCGGCCTTATTAATCCATGCAACTCCCAGAAACTAGTAAAACACCCTTCTCCATCCCCATTTCTTGGCAAGAAATTCAAACTCAAATTCTCTTCAAAAACCAACCTCTCAATTCCCAAAACTCTTGGAGTTTTGTCCTTGAAAGCTGAACTGATCGATGCAGTTCGTGATCTCTTTGTCGGAGTGGGAGTGGGGTTGCCATGCACTGTCATGGAGTGTGGTGATATCATATATAGAAGCACTTTGCCCAAGCCCGATGGGCTAACCCTCACTGTACCCGGTGCAATGTTGGCTTTGGGTGCTCTTTCTTATCTCTGGGCTACTCCAGGTGTGGCTCCTGGGTTTTATGACATGTTTGTTCTTGCTTTTATTGAGAGGCTGTTTAGACAAACTTACAAGAAGGTGAGTGAATTCATATCCAGTTTTGGGGTTCAACTGGGATTTGTTTTGTGGTTAAAAAGCGTTGTTTCTTGTTGTGCAGGATGATTTTGTTTTGGGAAAGAAGCTGGGCGAGGGTGCATTTGGTGTGGTGTATAGAGTTTCATTGGCTAAGAAGCCTAATTCAAAGGTAGGACCAGCGTGTTTGAGAAATCGACTGTGTAAAATACAGTATTCATTTCAGAATTCCTTTAACTTTACTTTCATTCGGTGCAATAAGTGACAATTAATTTATCAACTTACCATCTGAATTGGGATGTTAAGCTGTTGAATTTGGCTTTCATTAGTAAGTGGTTTCAGCTACTTACAAGCAAAAGGAATTGGTGATTTGTTTATTTAGCATGCATGACGACAGGGTTGATTGAATACGCTCCTTGTAAGTTTGAAATATTGGAACTGAATAAGGGATATCAGCTATTAACTAATGTATTGGTTTTGTTCATTGTCAGAAAGAGGGTGACTTTGTTTTGAAGAAGGCTACTGAATATGGTGCGGTGGAAATCTGGATGAATGAGCGTGTGCGAAGAGCTTGTGCAAACAGTTGTGCTGATTTTTTATATGGCTTTCTTGAGGTCCTGATCATTATGACTACTCTCAATAATTTGATTTCTGAGACTAAGATCATTTAATCCATTGCTGGCTTTTCTGACTGAAATTGTTATCTTTAAACATCTTCTAGAGTTCCTCAAAGAAAGGAGGAGAATATTGGCTTGTATGGCGATTTGAGGGGGAGGCCACACTTTCAGATTTGATGCAGAGCAAGGAGTTTCCCTACAATGTTGCTACTTTCTCTCGTCAGCTTCTTTTTTTATTTTTATTTTCCTTGGAAACTTATTTGCCAATAACATGTTAATCCTCGAAGAATTTTGTCCCCTTCTCTACCTTTGTGGATGTAATACTGTAGGTGGATGGTTAGAGTAGTCGGCCATTTTTGAAATAATCATTGAATGTTAACTTCTTTAATAGTTGTGACATTCATAAATCAGCAGCTTATCTTACTTCACTTTAGCTTTTTAATTGCCAACTCTGCTTGTATAATATCAGGTAGAAACACTGATACTCGGGGAGGTCCAGAACTTGCCCAAGGGCTTGGAAAGGGAAAATCAAATCATTCAAACTATTATGAGACAGATCTTATTTGCGTTGGATGGTCTTCATTCAACAGGAATTGTACACAGGGATATTAAGCCACAAAATATTATTTTCTCTGAAGGTAATGTTGGTAAGCTTTACTTAGTCAATGAAGATTTTCAGATTGAAGAAACTCCTGGATTAATTCTTTGCTGTTTTGAAAACTTAATTAGGGTCTCGTACATTTAAAATCATCGATCTTGGAGCTGCAGCAGATTTGAGAGTGGGCATCAACTACATTCCAAAGGAATTTCTTTTGGATCCAAGGTAATTTCCTATCTATAAGTAACATGGATATCTGATTGAGGATTATTGTTTAACTGCTGAAAGTATCATCAAGAATGGCTGTCGTCACAATTCATGGCTGTTAGGGCTTTAACCTAAGAGTGGGCTTTGGTCTGTGGCAAGCGTAACATTCCCTTTGTCATCACTTGCCTGAAGAAGTGCTAAAATCGTCTATAGTGCTACAAATATTGTGGAAGATGAAATAAAAGTGTTAGGTTTAACATGGAAATCACTTTAGTGGACTAATTTGAGTAAGGGAAACGGGATGCCTCACTAATCGAAATACATGCACAATGCAACATTTGCACAAATTTTCATTTACTAATCCTATAACAAGTCTTGAGATCAATTTAAATTCATCTAATTGCAAGTCATTCAATTCCAAATTAGTATATACGAACATATAAAGTTCATCCTTTATAAGCTTCCCTATCACAAACTTTCACATCTCATCCTTTGACCCTGTTTTAATGAACTATAATAGGCTATCGATTATCCAACAATACAAAAATTTCTACAGCTCAAGAGCTTCATTTTGTTAAAGTCAACATATTTTTAGGCTCAAAAAAACAAAGAAAATAAAGTGAAAAAAAATCAAATATAATCGTCACATTAAGCACAAACCCTCCATGGTTCTTTATTTTGTTTTTGATTATCAATAGGCCATTACAGTAAAGCATTTGTTCTCATTTATTTTCATTTGATATCAAGTTATTTTGCCTGGCACCAGTAAATCAACATCCACATGAAATTTGATTATATATCAAACAATATGACATTGCACTATAATCAGATCATGAACCTTAAATAAGGACATAAATCATCTATGTAAACAGCGTCAACAAATTTTAAGCTCAAAATTTAACAGAATTACTCCTATATTTAGCATTTGACAATAATTTCTTTCAAGAACACTTTCTCAGTAGTAATTATCCATATTACTTGGTCCTAAAGCAACGGTTAATCAACACTGGAGCAGAAATTAACTGCAGAGTAGGTGCAATGGGGGTGGTGGGAAAAAGGGTCTTTTATTGGTTTTTTTGTTTTGGAATGAGTGAACTGAGCGAATTTCTGTCGGAGTATTGCAGTTTTCTACAAGCCACTCTTTAAACTGACAATCAGATTGACACAATTAGAACGTAGCAACCAACTCCATATAATTTCTTCTTTAGGGAGTCGACTTTTCCTTTTTTCTTAGATATGCTGCACCGGAGCAATATATCATGAGTACACAAACTCCTTCTGCACCCTCAGCTCCAGTGGCAACTGCACTTTCCCCTGTTCTATGGCAGGTTTGTCTCCCAGTAGATTCTACCAAGTTTATTATCACCTTTTGCTTTCGTTGACACGGACTTTTGTCATTATTCGCACAGATGAATCTGCCAGATCGATTTGATATCTACAGTGCTGGTCTCATTTTCCTTCAAATGGTGAGTGGAATACAATGCTTAAGTCATCTTTACTATTGCTTTTTTTTTTTTTTTTCTCTTGAAAACCTTCTAATGTTAATGCTAAATTGACACAAAAGACGGTACTAGAAGCAGATAAAAGTTAATCTTATCCAACTTAACATCACTATTGAGATTATATTTTGAAGTGATAAATCAACTTAAAACATAGATATACACTGCAGAAAGGTGCGTTGGTAGATTTGAGAAGCTAAACTTCAATAAATGAATGGGTAGTTCCTAAGCCAAGTTCTCTACTAAGTGTATTGTCTTGTGACTAGTGGAATTAGTTCGAATAATATATGAAGACAAAATATCACAATGTTTTAGGCTGATTTCTGCTGTATCAATGGCAAAACATGGTCAAAATTAAAAAGGAAATTAGAAAAGATATGAGAAGTTTCAAGATGACATCCCCAAAAGTTGGTCTTGCTTGAAAGAAAAAAAAATCACGTATAGAAAGCAGTTAAGCATCGTCAACAATCTATAACTTTCAATGTTTATAGTTAAGCTTTAACATCTTTGGTTTCGTATAGCTTTTAAGTAGCAGAATCCGTAACGTATGCTATTTTTTGTCAATGTATTCTAGTGGTGACATTTATAAATAACAACACTGTTGTTTTGTGCGACTCCCTGGTCGCAATAAAAATGCTTGAGTTGAAGAACTTGCTCTATTAAACTCATAGCAGCTTTCTTCAAACAGGCGTTTCCATCTTTAAGGACAGACAGTGCATTAATTCAATTCAACCGTCAGCTAAAGAGGTGTGATTATGACTTGGTTGCATGGAGGAATACCGTAGAGCCTCGTGCTAGCCCTGACCTCCGGAAGGGCTTTGAGCTGCTCGATATAGACAATGGTATAGGATGGGAACTTCTGACATCAATGGTTCGCTACAAAGCAAGGCAAAGAATCAGTGCAAAAGCAGCTTTGGCTCACCCTTACTTCGATAGGGAAGGACTATTAGCTTTGTCCTTCATACAGAATGTAAAGCTGAAAGTCTTTAGGGCTACACAACAGGACTATGGGGAAGCTGCCAAGTGGGTAATCAATTTAATGGCAAAATCTGGAACCGAGAAAGACGGCGGTTTCACTGAAGCACAGCTTCAGGATCTCAGATTCAGAGTCTGTATTCAAACTATTCTTAATTAGAATGCATATTCTTGCAAACATCATTAACATGATATCTTCAACTGAGTTTTCTTCTCATTTTGTAGGATATACAGCCCAAGAAGAAGGCGAGTCCACAAAGAAATGCTCTTGCTTCAGCTCTTAAACTTCAGAGGAAGGTTGTTAGAACATTGAACGAGAGCATAGACGAGCTTAGCAGGCGCAGTAAAAGCCTATGGTGGAGCAGGTGGATCCCTAGAGAGGAATAGAGTTTGTATATACATTTTTTTTTTTAAATTCTGTTAACTGGCCAATCTGATCGAACGTAGTAATGACGATAAGGAATTTAGCACGAATATTATAGGAACATACCAGGAATCTTTTGAATGCACGTGTAAGGGCATTTGTGAATGATACATGTTTTAAGTATAGTTCTGAATCAACTAAAACTGCTACGAAATGTGAAGCATGCTGTGTCCTTTGCATAAAATTCTGAAGATTATAAACAATTCATTCCCATGCAGTTTTCCTCGGAGGTTCCAAAGCCAGCTGCCAAGAGTTGTTCTCCGTTTAATACACCATCTAGGGGTAAGGAATTTGAAAGCAAAAGAAAAAAAAAAAAAAAAAAAAAACCTTATTTTCCATTATTGGGAATGAAAAGCAAGAGAAGTACATTGGAGTAATTGTTGGCACTGATTTATATAGTTTTTCTCCTTGGCAACCGATAATTATACATGAACTCCAAGAACTTCAGGCAACCTCTCCTCCATCTTTTGCTTTATCTTTTCACGTATTGTTGTTTGGAGCTGTCAGTCAAACATCCTGCTCTCACAGTCTCGCTTAGTATTCAAGAAATCTAGATTAGAATGCTTCGTCCTTGTATATCACAAAACGCATCTGCATTATTAACTAGCCCATTGATTGGCCATTGCCAGGCGGGAAATTACGTCAACTGGCATGCTAAAACCTAGGATTGTACAGTGACCAGATATGACCTTGCCGGCTATGGAGATGTGATTGCTTAGACACCATGATCACCTGAAAAATATTCAACCGTACATGATTAATTAATTACTAAATGAACTCTTACGCAAGCTTCTTCCTAAGCAAAGTCAGTTATAATTTAGGCATAAGGAGGTAGACAACTGTAGTTTTAATTCTGATCAAAGGCAATAATTAAAGTGAAATCATAACTTTTTTTTCTGTGCAGTGGAGTTATGTAGTAGAGGTAGTACCCTCTCATTTCTATGATAGTAAAGTGTTATTGCAATTTGGAAGGAAGAGGAAAGGAGATTAGTTTCTTTGAATGATATAACAAGATCATTGGTACTACAATATTTAACCCTAGGACACTAGGGAGATTTTTTAGTTTTTGCTTTGACAATTTCTACCTTGTGCCTTCCCAATTCCTTTCTTTTATCTTAATTGATTGGATCCAACAATTTTGAACATAAAATAAAAAATTAAAATAAGATATAAAATATGATATAATATTAAAAAAAATATAAATACGACGTAAATACACGAATATATTAAAATTTATATAAATAAATTAATATACTAAAATTTATATAATAAATATATAATACGAAAATTAACATTAATACATGAATTTTTAAATTTACAATCAATTATAGTGGGGAAATTTTTGGTTTATTAAGATCTCAAATTAATAAATAAATAAATAATTTTTTTGCCTTGATCACTTTTCCCTTCTCAATTATTCTAATGATTCTTACCAAATGGTTCCCCGCCCTGAAGAAATGGGACCCTAATTACTCACATTGAAGGCAAAGAAAGAGCTGGCAACTATTAGCCATTCGATTTGAATGATTGAAGTGTTAATTTAAAGTGCAATTAAAGGAGAGGGAAGGTGATGGGAGCACACGTGGGAAAGAAGTTGCATAATAATAAAGAAGCGGGTGCTAGGATAATACACTATTTGAACAGTACATCGTGATTCAAAATCATAAATATATATATATATATATGTACGTGTAAGAAGATGAGAGGAATATTAATTATATCGATAATGTTGAGCCTATTAGAGGCCATGCCATTTGCAAATCACGATAACTTCACGTGCAACTCTGACCTCCTTGTTCAGTACAATACAACCAAGCCAAACCATTTTGTAAATGTAAATGCTGTAGCAGCAGCAGCATTGCCTGCCGCTGGAGCCACCACTTCAATCTAAACTCTGCAAAAACTTTGATCAAAGTGCATTTGATATATTAGTTTATGTAACATTGTCTCTAATCTTGTTGAAATTCCCAAAGCTTTTGGTGTACTCTAAACTCTCCATGTATCATGTATAACCATTTTAAAAATCTGATAGGAAACAAACTGCTGAATTTGACCACAGAGAAATAACCCTTTATTGGAACTAAGTACAGCTTTGAAAATCAATAATTTATGTGTGAAACTTGATCTTATATATACACTCACAAAGAGAATACAAATATAAAGAATTTGATTAGATAAAGCTTATAACATCATGCATATCTGTTTAAAATTCGTGAACTTAAAATCTAAACTCAAAATAATTCGAATATTTGTATCTATTCATGCAAATGTAAGTTTTTCTTTATAAAAATCAATTAAGTTGAAATCGAAAGAAATTAAGCTTAATAGTATATGGTGCAATTAAAACTGCAAATCTATAGAACAACTGAGCAGGAGCTAGAAATAGCATCTTAAAATCTTATCTAGACTCGCTCATAAAAAGAAGGGAGAGCTCTTAAACCGATAATGACAGCCTAAAAATATCGTTCAAAGATAGAATAAAAAAATGATTAGTAATTGTTTAACTGATCGAGGGTTAATGGAAGTTGACGTCCTAATATGAAAATGGGAGGAGCACGAGACCAAGCAAGTGGTGCCTTAGCTTTGCTTTTATGTTAAGTACCGTATTTTAATCAATCACTTAGTTGGGTTTTGAGCTCTTACCTTGCTTTTATCAATCTTATTATTATTGTACTATTATAATGGAATCTTTGGTCATAACCTTAGGGAAGCTTTAGTTTTTTAAACTTCGATGGAATTTTGCATGTGGGGTTACTGATTTTTTAGGAGATTTTTGTTCTGCTTTTGATCATCTCTTTTTATTGCAAAGTGGCTTCAAACTCCTGCAAAGCCAGTAGTTCTGATCAATATTTTTAGTTGCCAGCTAGCGAAACAAAGGAAAAAAATGAACCCCTTGGATTTGGATTTTGGAAATGCAAAAGAAAAAAAATTACATTATTTTTGTTTTATATTTAATTATAACCACTCTGTCAAACTCTTCACCAGGATTTCGACCTCATGAAATCCAGATGTGAATTGAAATCCAAGTTCCTAGCAAATCTCAAGGAGTTTCAATGTCGGTGGGATCTTATTCTCATTTGGTCTGCTGCCAACTTTACATAGTTACATATCATTTAGCTATTGCTATATATATAAAATATCTATCTTCTCTAAATAACACAATACGATCCATTCATTGAAATCCTTGAAATAATTTTTAAAAGAAATGGTCAAAACTCAGGAACTTCATTTATCTCCAGAAATCTTAAACTTATGATAGTTTTCTATTTTAAACAATTCATGTAACTATAAAGAAATACCTATATATTTAGTAAATAATTATAATTCTTGATAGAGATTTTGATTGGCATCTCCTTCACAGACACAAACATACAGCAAAGCCACGTAACTTAATTGTCATTAGTATTTGCATAGTGGTCTCCAAAACTCAGTTTCTTGTCTCACCATAAGTCATTAAGCCATTAATAATGAGTTTATTAACAGTTTAAATTACTTTTTTTTTCTTTAAAAAAAGAAAGGAGTAAAATTAATCATCCATGACATTGACAACATTGTTAATTGGATTGATACTCATGTCCCTACATAGATGATCATAAAAAAAGAGTCAAAGAAGATGATAAGGTGTGCTTATTATCAAATGTCAAATCTCTAATTAAATTTAAACGAGAGACTGGAAGTTAAATATGAATTATTATGTAGGATTCAACTAACTTTTTTTAATTTCTTTTCTTTTTTTTT